>JAABKJ010000685.1:0-46341 GCA_011634705.1 Andricus grossulariae | reverse complement strand
CTAATTCAACTCGAAATTTTAAGAACACCCCGTTTGGAATAAATATTTTGGAAAAATTACAAGAGTTCTGCACAGAAGGACAACTTCCTTTGATGAAATATGCAACCATGCAAATTAAAACGTCAGATAGAGAGATCATCTGGGTGATAATATGTACTGTAGGAGATATTAAGCAGACATGTGTGTCGGACAGCCTTATAGTAGCTAAAGCTTATGCGGCCTTAAAAATACTATCAATCCTATATAATAACGGGAACCACACAACAACTATTATCGAATCAATCAATAATTCACTCAAAGAACTCAGCGTTATGAAAAAAGCGACCAATAACAATTTTCCTTCATTCGTTCAAGAAGAACGTGCAGAAAAAATAAGTGGATAAAATCCTACGCACCGAAAATATGAAACTAATACAAAGTTTCAAGAAGGAAAATATGTGACAAAACAAATTAACGTAGGAGCTTCCAACTCCGATGCCGAAATTACTAAACAACCAACTTTTAATAACACAAAATATCAAACCATAGAACCCTATAACTGGCCTGATACAATTAATAAAAATAAGGGGAAACACGCTGAACCAACAAAAGTTAGTAAAAATGTCATTTTTGTAAAAACAGACCCTCGAACCATTATAATAAAGTATATAGCACAACATGTCCCTACTAACAACAATAAATGAGTACTATAAAGTACCACGAACTAAATTTCTTTTTCTCTCCCCCTCCTCTTTACAATCACCTTGCATGAGTTAACTATAAAAATAGTATATTATATTCTTTCTGCTCTATTAATTTGTAATCAAATACTAATAAAAATTTCTGTTCTAGGATTCAGAAAGCGAGAAGCACCATTGCAAAAACTTACATTAAAAGAAGTTTCTAAACTTTGATAGTATTATTTCTATTTTCAGTTGTACGTGCATCCTCTCAGAATTACCATATTAGCCATAAACCAGGTATTTATTTCGAAACATTAGCAAAAATTAAAGTCGCCTTTAACAAAGTTTAATTAGTATCTTACCTCCATATAGAAGATATTTTAAAATTCGAATCCGATTCAATAGAAAGCTCCAAGCACTCGTTACCACCGTGTAAACAGTACACACATAGTTGCAATAAGAATCAAGCAAGAATAAAAATTGAATATCAACAAAAAAAAGTCATAAATATTAAGAACAAATTGAACATCTTTTTGAATAACACATTCAATTTTAATTCCAAAATAAATCTGCAAGACTTAAACGAAATGATTCATCAGATTCAAACAACAATAAAAAAATAGAAATCATGGGAAATAAAACCTTTCAATGGAAAGAAAAGTACATTTATATAGCAAAAAATTCATTTTTAAAGGAAAAATCCGAAACAAAAGACATTAATATTAACATTTTACTCTATCATAAATGGACAAGTGCAAACCCTGATGTAAATACGAATATGTACAGTACCTATGTAACGGAAAACCTAATTTCAATGAAAAAAGTAATTGACAACTATATCGAAATTATAGAACAGCTTACAGAAACTTTAATCTTTGCTACAAACAATTTATTTCATCCCTTAATCTTACCAAACTTCCCTCCTGAGAAACTCCAAGAAATTTTTTCACAAATTTCACCGAGCCCTGATCTTTATGACGTAATCAAAGGTTCCACTTTAAAATATTTAAAATTGGGAAAATATTTAGTTTTTATCCATACCCTTCTGGCTATTTCCCCCAGAGATATAACTATTTTCAAAGCATATCCATCTCATATTTACCATAGTCTAAATAAGGATCAAATATTAGCAATATATATTAAACCCCAATTTAATTATATCAGCCTATTTGCGGAAAACGAGAATTACTTCGTAACAAATGAATATCCTTTAAAAAAGTCATACGAAACTATTTCAGGAAGAATCTGCCTTATTACCCTCCTCACAAAGAATATAAAAAGCGAACCCATTTGGAAAGCTAATCTGCTAATCCAATCAGCACCATATAAGTTCCAATTATATGCAGCATATTTTGATTACCCCACTTTTACACCAATAGAAGTCAACAACGGATGGTTATATGCCACATTGTTCCCTTAAAAAATTCACTTACTTTGCCCTAATCATCCTAACCATACAATTGACATCCAAAATACAGGGATTTTAAAAATTAACCCAAGCTGCAGAATTTCATAAGGCACCAATACTCTAAAAACAAACAAAAAACCAAAACGCCTTAACGCAAATATCCAAACACCTTATTACACCATTGACCTTAACGAAATAGTTCCTATCTTGTGTGAATTAAATTTTAACTATACGAACCAATACATAAAGAGCAAAACAGACATTCCGATGTCCACCCTTGAATTAGAAATAATAAAATCCACCCGAATGCAACAAACATCCAAGACATTGGAAAATATTAAAAAGCTCTACCAAGCAAACGATATAGACGAACTATTCTACATCATCATAAATATAATTCTGATTATAACCTTTCTAATATTGGTCATTTTGAAATATCAGACATACTCAAAAACGCTTAAATTATTATCTAAACAAAATGATAACTATTCAAATATAAAAATGGAAGTAGAGACCGAGGAAATGGAAACCCTAAACGAAACAGTAATTAACAATTCAAATACCGAAACATTAATCTAAATATCCAGAACTAAATTTTGCCAAGGAATTACCTGAATTAAATGGTAAAATTCTAAAAATTAATGAATCAATTAAAATTAAAATAAATTAACAAAACTATCAACCTTTCTGATAATATAAGACCCAGAAACATTTCAGAAGTGATTGATCATAATTGTAAAAATAAAAAAAAGTGAAAAAAATAGTTTTATTTAATGACTAAAAACATATACGTCTACGGATGACAGTTAGATTTTAAATAAAATAACCAAAATGATTTTAAAAAATCGTTTTTCTCCCTACTGATAATTCCTCTTTTAAAAGATTTAAGAAAAAAATTACTTTTCCCCCTTGTTACTAATTAAATTACAACCCTTATAAGTGTAATTAAATCCAAAAGAAATTGTTATTTCAACCTTGCAATAAATTTTATTACGAATTCTCTTTTAAGTTCTTAAATACAAATTTTAAATTATTCAAACTTCCACAATTAAAATATTCTACACTAGCTATTTATAAAAATAATAAATTGAAAATTCAACAATATTTAATTTTCTTCAAAATATTTATGAAAATATTTAATGTCTAATTTTTTTTTTCAAAGTCCACATGTTGAAGTCTAATTTTTTTTATTGTCCACATTTTGAAGTCCAATTTTTTCAATGTCCACATTTTGAAGTCCAATATTTTTTGTGTAAAAACCACATATTGAAGACCAATTTCTAAAGAGGAAATTCCGGTAAAAAAAAAATGAAGTAACATTAAACCTTTATCTAAAGCTCATTTTTATTGACATTCAAATTAAAAATAAAATATATGTACAATTTTTTTTCTTCATTTTCTTTTCTTTCCCGAATTTAAAGATTCTTCAGTAAATAAATATCAAAAAGTGTAATACAAAAATATGACGAAAACCTCACATTAATTTTTGTTTAAAATTTGATTAATTTTTTCCACCTCAAATTGTTTTATAATTTAAATTCAAAATACAAAAAAAAATTCATCTACGGGTTAAAATATTGAGAAAAATCATAAAGTTTCCAAAAAGACTCAAAATTCCTGAACATTCTAAGTTATGTTATTTGTTTTAACAATTTTTTAAGGGAAACGTCATAAATATAATTTATAATGATAAAATTAAGCTCTTGAAGAGGACCGAGCTAATTGTCGAATGGACCCATCTTTAAACAAATATAAAAAAATAATAACAATTATTATCCAATTCAGAACAATAACAATATTAATAAAAATACTATGATTGAATAATTTATTTATTTTTTTTAATTTGTGAATAATTTGATAATTTGTGAAAAATTTATATCTAGCAGAAAATTGGACTTATATTTCTTCAACTATCAGGGGAATATGTGTTTTTTTCATTTTTTGAGAATTCAGAAAATGTGAAAAGCATGTGACCTTTTTGATTTTTATTGAAATTGAAAATGGCACAAGGATAATTTGCAAGTCTTTCTGTTGTGTACCAGAAATTTAGACAAAAATTTCCAAAACTGAGAAAAATTTTTTTTTTTAGATTTTGCAAGGGCTCTAACTTTTTTAATTTTGGCCCAATCGAAATATTTAACAATACAGACGAATAAGAAGAGTCTATCAATTCTGTAAATAATTATAATAAAATAAATTTTAGATATATTTACATTCACCAAATTCGTGTCATGCACACGGAAATAATAATCCCCTAGGCGCAGTGTGCCAGTTATCCCATGAATGTCCCCCACCTTTAGCGAAGACTCGTTAAAGAAGGAAACACGTCCTGCCACCAATAAGCACAAGAAAAATCATCTCAAATTTTTAGGCCTGCCTCCTTGAGGAAAGCTAAACAGAGAAATGGGCGTTCAAAAACACTAACAAAAAAAAAGAAGGGAAAGAGTCCTAGTACTCCCACAAAAAAAAATATATAGCCAGAGTCCCACTAAACAAACCTTTTGATTACCTCAGCTCATTTCTTCATCTCCCTCTCTTTCTTTAAATTACTAAAAACTATTTAATTATAACAGAGATTAGAAAATCCATGATATATACACTAATAATTATTCCTATTTTAGTTAATATTTCTTTGACATATAGAAATCACATAATTATAAAAAGTGATTGCATTTCAATTTATACAAAATGAAAATAAAATCTGATTTCTTTTGAGAATAAAAATGATGAAATTCTTTATATCTGCACAAATATATTTTTTTTAAATCTATAGAAAAATTGAGTTTGATGAAAAACATATAGAAATGAGAAAAAATATGTAATCTTTTATTGCACGTAATTCATATCAATTAAATGGTACCTTTCAAAAATAGAAATTCGAAAATAATTATATTTTTATGAATAATAATTTTAATTTCAGTATAATTTCATAAAATGCATGACTATTAAGAAAAACTCAATAAAGAATATAAATTTCCACAGAATCAAATTACAAGTAAAAAGCATACATATTATAAGAAAATCATCATATAAAGACAATAATCATAATGTTAAATTGCTATATATATAAATTACCATAATTTATGGAATAAAGACGTGTGACTTTTGTCAATGCGACCCGGAAAATATGAACAATAGCTTCAATTTTAATGATCATTAAATTATAAAGATAAAACGAAAATGAAAGAAAGAAGATTTTTTTTTTTCTTTTTCCGTTTTATGTCGATTATTATAAATTATAACATATAAATGTTATCTTCGTCAGTAAGAATATTTCGTTTTCTTTTTCTCACGAACATGACAATATCATACACATCGAAAATCAAAATGCACCGGTATGTTGAAAAGATGATTAACCCTTTGCGGTCTCAATTATATGTCAGTTGAGATTGAAAAGACAATTTTTTTTCTCACTTCGCTCATGGAAATTAATCAGCCTATTATTTTTTTCGTAAGAAGATAGTAGGTCATGCACTCCATAAACATGACCTTTTTCCCTGTTTAATTTTCAAGCTCCTAGAACAATTTCCAGTAAACTATATATTGTGAATCCTAAACCACATGAACAAATCCAGACGGTAACAGATACAAGATCAGTTGCAATTGATTTCTTTGAACGTTGTGAATTTAGCATCATTTATAGATGCGATAGTACGGTTTCATTTATAGTTTGAGTAATCCTTCAAATAAAATTTAGTATTACAATAATTATATTTTACTCTGAAGTCCAATAGGAAAATGATACAATAACTTTGTATTCATAGTATAATTTTCCTTACTTTAATAAATTTCACTTATGATTTGAACTCTACAATACTACAATCATTGATGTAAATGCCGTATAAATGTTAATAAGACACCAGATGTTTTATTTATATGTTTGAACAAATATGCACTCTAAATACTTCACAGACAGTATGAATATCAAATATAATGTGATTCATATGAAAGTTACACACACTTCTCTCATATATATGTTAGCCAAGAAGATTAATGGAAAAGACATAAAATATTAAATAATTCTCTATTTTTCCCAATTTCTTCACAATCGTATCGATGACGGACGCATGCCGCCCATCCTCGATCTGCGAGGGGAGGGTATAACTCTGCATAATATACTTCAAATTTGTAAAATTAACGTTTTTACTTAGAATGATTAATTTTGTAATATTAAAAATATTTTTTCATACAGGAAACTTGTAAAATCAGTGTATTACTTAATATTATTATTGAAAATGTTATTTAATGACAGAAAATCGTGTAAAATAAGCGTTTCACTCGAAATTAATAACTTTATAATATCGAAAATGTCATTTAAAGCAGACAATTGTAAAATCAGCGTTCTATTCAATATTATTATTGAAAATGCTATTCAATACCGAAAGATTTGTAAAATCAGCGTTTTGCTCAATGTTACTAATTTTGTAATATTGAAAATATTCTTTCATACAGGAAACTTGTAAAATGAGTGTTTTACACAATATTATTATTGAAAATGTTATTCAATACCAGAAAAACGTGTAAAATCAGCGTTTCACTCACAATTAATAACTTTATAATATTGGAAATGTTATTTTAAACAGACAATTGTAAAATCAGCGTTTTACCCAATATTATTATTGAAAATGTTATTCAATACCGAAAATTTGTAAAATCAGCGTTTTACTCAATATTATCATTAAAATAATTTTTTAGCATATGCAAATTGTGAAATCATCGTTTACAGATAATTAATTGTTTTCAATATTAAAAATGTTCTTGATTGCATGACAAATTGTAAAATAATCGTTTACCGAAACTTAATTGTTTTAATTTTGAAAATATTCTTAACACATACAAATTGTAAAATCATCGGTTACCGATAATTAATAGTTTTCAATATTGAAAATATTCTTTATCGTATGAAAAAATTGGGAAACCATTATTCACTGAAACTTATTGTTTTTGATATTGGAAATATTCTTTAATGTATGAAGAAATTGTGAAACCATTGTTTACTGAAACTTAATTGTTTTAACATTGAAAATGTTCTTTAATGATGGAAACAAAAAAATTCGTAAAATCATCGTTTACCGAAACTTAATTGTTTTAATTTTGAGAATATTCTTAACACATAAAAATTGTGGAATCATCGTTTACAGATATTGTCTTTAATATTGAAAATATTCTTTAACGTATGCAAAAATTGTGAAACCATTATGTACTGAAACTTAATTGTTTTTATTCTTTGAAATATTCTTTAATGTATGAAAAAATTGTGAAAACAATGTTTACTGAACGTTAATTGTTTTAACATTGAAAATGTCCTTTAATGATGAAAAAAAATTTTGTAAAATCACCGTTTACTGTAACTTAATTGTCTTTAATTTTTTTAAATGTTCGTAACACATGAAAATGGTGAAATCATCGTTTACTGATAATTGATTGTTTTAGCATTTTCGACTATCCTCGATCTGCGAGATTTTATTATTCTTGTTATTCGGGAGAAGCTCGTCGAAAACTCATTATAAAATATATTGTTATTGTTCGACTGCAAGCCAAACCATTTACGAAAACGGTGACTAATGAACGGAAAACGAATGATTTACCCTTCAACAGTACCACTTCCGATGGAGATCAGCTACCAAGAGTTAAGAATGCTTTAACTCTTAAGGAAATACACTTGCTGGCGAGGTCAACTAACCAAGCGGAATTTCCAAATATGAAGCATAAATTTAGGAGGAAACAGCAACCTATAAAACATAGACGAATCCTCTAAACAATTAGCAGGTCCACTTCCCGTCGTTGGGTCACCTAGATGAAGAACACGATACGAGGCCATTGGTGGAGGAAAGCTCATATATAAAACCCCCATAAAACCCAGCGGGTAGTGTGTTCTTACCTCAGACTTGGTATAGTCATAGTTGAGTCGCGACTAATCTTCTTAGGTAGTTTTTACTTCTGTCTGCTATCCGACGGTTACATTTTACGGTGGCAATAAAACGTCCGTTTTGTAGAATTCCAATGATTGGAAACGAAAATTGTATCGTGAAAGACTGTTATATATCGATTTGTGTGTGACAAGTTAAAACCTTGGGATTACAGTGTACACTCCTGAGAATATTCCTCTCAGGCTTAAAAGTGCGTACATTTCTTGTAACACTCTTAAACCTTTTGTATCTCCAAACTCTCCGTTATAATTTATACTTTCATTCGGGTCTTCGAAGTCATTTATGATTATTAAATAGTTATGTAACCAACCTTGTTAGTATTATCATTGGCATCCTCTCAAGCGCGAAGCGCGAGAAGCAACAGTCGCGCGCCGTAGGCGCGCTCAAACTTGCGAGTGAAGCGAGCCGCGCGCACAGCGCGCAATGAGAATGTGCCCGCGCAGCGGGCATATTTTTGTTTAACTTTCTCATTAATAAATTTTAAACAGGTAAAAATAAAATGTGTCATATTTCATATTTTTTGCGACTGCTTATATTTTAAGAGCCATCAATTTATTTTTAACGGCTGTAACCTTTTAGGGGTCAACTGAAAAATTCCGATAAAAAAATTCCCGAAACAGAAAATATTTGAAATAGAAAATAACGGAAATTGAAAAAAAAAACTCCCTATAATAGATCATTCCCGATATAAAATTAAGAACATTATAAAATAACCGACACAGAAAAATGTCCGAATTATAAATTCTCAAACTTGAACAATTGAAAATTCTTTTTAATAATAAATAAATGATAAGTTAATAAATAATAGAGCAAATAAAAAGTATTTTCATCTGATAAAAGTATTTTATTTGTTTTTGTATTTTATTATGTAACAAGTTCAATTTTATTTTGGGAATTTTGTATTACTATCAGGAATTTTCAAAGTGCTTAATACATGGGCTAAAATTCAAGCCTGAGGAAGCGCCTTAAATCAAAATTGAAGCCAAAATTTACAAAAAATCCCGTTTCAGCACCGCCATTTTGTTTTTTCGAAAAAAAACAAAAGTTGCGCTGAATTGTGCTATGTTTGTGCTCAATTGTGCCGTAAAGATTTTTTAAAAAGAGTCAAAATTTTATTATAAAATCTCCAAAGATTTTTAGGGATTTTGAGGGATTCTAAAGGATTTCAAAGAATAGGCAAAATGTCAAGGGATTTCGAAGAATTTTGTAGGATCTCCAAATATGTCGAGCGATTTTTAGTGAACATTGGAAAATAAATAAATTAAATTTCAAGGGATTTCTAGGAATTCCAAAGATTTCAAGGGATTTGAAGGCATTTAAATTAATTTCACAAAGATTCAAGGATTTTATTATAAAATCTTCAAAGATTTTAAGGGGTTTTTAAGGGATTCTAAAGGATTTCAAGTGATTTCAAAGAATTTTGTAGGATTTCCAAATATGTCAAGCGATTTCTAGTGAACTTTGGAAATTAAATAAATTAAATTTCAAGGGATTTATAGGAATTCCAAAGATTTCAAGGGATTTTAAGGCATTTAAATTAATTTTACAAAGATTCAAGGATTTTATTATAAAATCTTCAAAGATTTTAATGGGGTTTTAAGGGATTCTAAAGGATTTCAAGAAATATACAACATTTCAAGGGATTTCAAAGAATTTTGTAGGATTTCCAAATATGTCAAGCGATTTCTACTGAACTTTGGAAAATAATTAATTTAAATTTCAAGGGATTTCTAGGAATTCCAAAGATTTCAAGGGATTTAAAGGCATTTGAATTAATTTCACAAAGATTCAAGGATTTTATTATAAAATCTTCAAAGATTTTAAGAGGTTTTTAAGAGATTCTAAAGGATTTCATGAGATATACAACATTTCAAGGGATTTCAAAGAATTTTTGTAGGATTTCCAAATATGTCAAGCGATTTCTAGTGAACTTTGGAAATCAAATAAATTAAATTTCAAGGGATTTATAGGAATTCCAAAGATTTAGAGGGATTTTAAGGCATTTAAATTAATTTCACAAAGATTTAAGGATTTTATCATAAAATCTTTAAAGATTTTAAGGGATTTCAAAGTTTTCTAGGGTTATAAACGTTATTTTCGACAACTTTAATGAATACGCATAATTTAAGTATAATTAAATTATACTTGAGGGCTTTCGAATGATTTTTACTTTTTTAACTGGACTTTTACGTTTTCCAGATATTTCAAGGGATTCTGAGGGGTTTTAAAGGATTTCAAGAGATATAAATGAAATTTCATTGAAGATCAAGGAATTCTTTACGATTCGACAGATGTCAAGAGATTTTGAGGTATTTCAAGGAATTTTTCAAGATTTCAAGGATTTTATTGAGTCTCCATGGATTTCAAGAGATTTAAAAGATTTCTAGGGATTTTAACATTTTCTGTAGAGAACTTTAATGAATAAGTTTAATTTAATTTATATTCAACGGACTTCAAATGATTTATACTTTAAGGAATAAATTGAAGAAATAAATTACATTTTATTTCAAAATATTTTTCAGAGAGAAAATATTAGGATTAATAGGACCTTCAATTATGTTAAATATTTTGGGGTATTTGACCAATTTCAATGGATGTTAATAGATTTTAAATATTTTAATGGACTTGAAAATATTTTCAAATGTATCAAGGGATTTCGAGAGATTACAAAAGGTTTTTAAATGGATTTTAATTAAATTTTAGGAGATTTCAAAGATATCAAGGGAACTTACAGATTTTTGCTGCGTAAAGTTTATTTGTACATATTCGCTACTTTTCTGTACTTTCATATGAGATTATGAATAGTCTGAAATACAGTGAAACCTGGATTTAGCTCCCCTGGATTTTGCCCTTCCGAGAATTGACGCCGCGTCGTATGGATACGTGAGAGGCGTTCGTCGGGGGATGTGCACTCAGGCGTGACAAAACAGAGAAAGAAACAGGAGTGAGATAAAACAGGAGAGGGACAAAATAGTTCCGAGTCTCTGAATTTAACGTCAAGGTCAGCCCCAAAACCGTCTCTAAATCCAGGTTCGACTGTAAATCGTTCCTTTGTGATTTGTCTACGTTTTACAATTATTCCTTCAATATTTTTGTATTAATTATTTTAATGCTGATGATCATATAATTTTTTTCTATTCAATTTCTTTCTATAATGAATTTCCTATAAATAATGGAAACTTTTGCGATCCAATGCAATCTTGCAATATTGCAATCTAGTGTACACAAAAAGCACAGTAATTTAGCCCTTCGGGGCTTACGCAGTCAAAACTCATAAAAAGTAGCCTCTTTTTATATTATATATATAGTTTATCTTATTAATAATTAATTTAGTCTTGATGTGTCTTAATTTTTCTTTAAAAAAAAAAAACCCCATTAAATCAACAGTGAATCATTATAGGTATCCCAAGAAAAGAAAAAATAAGACGAAGAAAAGTTTTTTGAAAACGCAAGTCCGTTTGAAAACTTATAAGGCCATGTATCAGTGCAGTAACACTTATCCGATTCCTACTTCACCGACATTTTTTCGCTACAACGAAATTTCGTCACACGAAATGAGATATCGAGTTGAAAAATTGGTAAAATTATTAAAAGTCACTAAGGAACGTTGATATGGTCCTAAATTTCTAAAATTGCGAAAAATTGTAATTAAAAAAAATTTTTTTTCTTTTATTATTTCTTGAAATGTAGGACCATAAAACGTCCCCTAGTGTCTTTACTATAATTTCCTTAATTTTCAGTTTGATATCTCAATTCCCATGGACGTGAGTTGTTGCGAAAAAAACGTCGGTAAGGTAGGAATCGGGTAAGTATTACAGAGGACATTGAGACCCCATTGACACAATGTGACAATAGAAGGCGGGGGGGTGGGGGGGTTTAGAAAATTCGCCAAAAAACTGTGACATCCTTTATGAAAGCTCCCTAAATCAAAATTATAAATAAATGACCAGGAAAACATTTTTAATTTGAAAAAAAAATTATTACTGAATTACAGTGAGACAACTAGCTTGTGAATTCAACATTTTTGTTTGTTATAACAAAACCGTTTTGTTTTGGTTCAACTAAAATTTGTGAGCACAAGCAACAATTTCCTCTTAAAATGTTGTTTATTTATCATTATTTATAAGGCCTTTTATAAAAAATTACAAAGAAAAAGTCCATATTTTTTGGTCCCATAGGAACATTATTATAAACATTTTAGAATTTTAGTTTTTTAACTCGAGTCTTTATATATGAATCAGATTTTAAATGTTTCAATTATTTTTTCAATGTGGCATAAATATGCTTGCAATTTTTTATTGAAATCAAGATTCGCGGTAGTGAATTGCCGCGAATAAAAAAAAACGCGAATATCTTTTCTTGAAAGAACGCTATTTATATCGTACATGTATTGGTTATATCAGCAAATTCTTCACTGATATGTATCAAAACTTTTGGAATCAATACAAAATCGCAAAAACATAACTTGTGCAATATATAATTTCCATATTTGGTAAACTGGATTTAAACAGATTCAGAAAACATGAAAAATCTTTCATTTTTATCAATTAGCCTACACTTTTCAACGATTGGTAGAAAAATTTTGATGTAAGTCTGTTCGATAAAACTCTTCATCCATTTTTCAGGATTTTTTTATTTGTTGATTATTTTTTGACTTGTAATATATATTATTATCTTATTATTTTCTTATATAAAAATTCCTTATTAGATATTTTTGATGAAAACTAGGGTTGTAAAGTTTCATGAAAATTTGGACATTTTTCAAATAATAAACCGGGAACATTAAAAATATTTAAAAAATACTGTTAAATATTAAATTATAACATTTTCATATGTATTATTATGATATAAACGTTACTATTAACATCAATATAATGTAATATAAATATTAATAAAAATTAATATAAATATTGAATCCTGCATCAACACGACGAAATGTGAAGTGGAAAATTAACTTTATTTTCTAAGCAAAATTTCCAGTTTTCTAAGTTAAAATTAAAAAAAATTTAATGTATCAAAATCCCTATTCAATAATCGCAGGCTTCATCGTAATCGAAAAGTTTACTATTATATTTTTGGTTGAAAATTCATATTTTTTGGTTGGAAATTGAGTTAATTTGTTGAAAATTTAATTATTTTGTTAAAAAATCAAGAATTTGGTTAAAAATTCATAATATTTGTTTGAAAATTCATTTCTTTTGGTAGAAACTTCATGTTTTTTGGTTACAAATGCAGATGTTTGGTTGAAAATAAATTAGTTTTGGTTGAGAATTCAACCATTTTGTTAAAAATTCGTCTTTTTTAGTTGAGTTCTACTGTTTCTGATTCAAAATAAAAATATTTTGTTGTTAAAATATCAACTATTACCTTTTTTTGTTGATGATTCATCTTATTGGCATGAAAATTAAACAATTTTGTTAAAAATCAACTTTTGTGTTGAATATTCATATTTTAGGCTTGAAAACTTAACAATTATATTTTTTTTTCATTTTTGACTGAAAATCTTTCTTTATTAAAAATATAACTATTTTGTTGAAAATTCGTCTTTGTGGTTCGAAAATTAATTTATTTTGGTAAAAATTTCATATATTTTTGATTTAAAATACGACTGTTTAGTTAAAAATTAATCTGTTTTGGTTGAGCATTCAACAATTTTTCTTGAAATTATTGTTTTTTGGATGAATTCAACTGTTTTTGATATAAAATAAATATAATTTTTGATTGAAATATCAAGTATTACATTTTTTGTTGAGAATTCATTATTTTTGTTTGAAAATTCAAGTAATTAATTGAAAATAGAACTAATTTGTTAAAAATTCCTTTTTTTGGTGAAGGATTCATCATTTCAGTTGAAAATTTATCTCTTTGGTCGAATATGTAATTTGTTTGTTGAAAATTTGTCTTTTTTGTTAGAAAATTAATCTTCTCAGTAGAAAAATGATCTATTTGTTTAAAAATTCAACTATTTGGTTTAAACTGATCCTTTCTTTAAATTAATATTTTCGGGTAAAAAATTCGTCTTGTTCGTGTCTTTTGGTGTTTGAAAATTCAACAATTTGGTTGAAATTTTTGTTATTTCTTTGAACTGAAAAATCGTTTATGGTTGTAAATTTAACTATTCTGTTCAATATTCATCTTTTTGTTTTTGATGTTAAGGTTTTTGACCAGGTAAATGCGGATAATAATTTTGATGTTAATTCATTTTTGTCTACTGATCTAGAATCATTATCTTTTGAATATTGATTCTATACCAGTAGACAAAAATGAATTAACATCAAAATTATTCGTCTTTTTGGTTTGAAATTTCATACTTTTTGGATAAATTTGCAACTGTTTCTCTCTAAATTTGTATTAGTTATCATTTTTACTATATCCATTAGTGGCTGAATTCTAGCTATGAATCACGTATTTTTTACTGGATAATCTCTTTTTTAAATTCAAATTTTTTGTTGAAAATTCATCTTTTTGTTTTTAAAATACATCTCTTTTGGTATAAATTTATTTTTTTAGTTGAAAATACAACTTTATGATACTCAATTAATTTGAATTAGTAATTTTTTTACCAATATAATTAGTGACTGAATTCTAGCTATGAGTAAGCTATTTTTTAGTAATGAATCAGTAAAACTTACTAATTTATCAGTAAAAACAACTGATTCAGAGGTATAATTCAATCACTGATTTAAATTTGTGTAAATGTTAACTGATTCAAGTCTACAGATTTGAAAGTTAATCTGTTCTGGTTGAGGATGCAACTATTTTGTTGACAATTCGTCTTTTTTGATTGAATTCAACTGATTTCGACTTTAAATAACAGTATTTTTTGTTTAAATATCAACTGTCATATTTTTTGTCGATAATTTGTCTTTTTTAATTGAAAATTCAACTTCTTAGCTAAAAGATTAACTACTTTGTTAAAAATTAATTTTTGTTGTTGAGGATTTATAATTTTAGTTGAAATTTCATCATTTCGAATGTAACTATTTTATTGAAAATTCAACTATTTTGTTGAAAATTCGTCGTTTTGTTAAATTTAAGTGTTTTTGACTTTAAATAAAAATATGTTTTTGTTTAAATATAAACTTTCACATTTTTTGTTGAGAATTTATCTTGTTTGGTTGAAAATTTAACTATCTTATTGAAAATTCATCTTTTTTGGTTGAATAAAACTGTTTTGGCTTAAAATATAAAAAATCATCATTGCTTGGTTAAAAGATGAAATACTTAATTAAAAATTCATTTTTTGGTTAAAGATTCATCATCTTAGTTGAAATTTCATGGTGTCGATTGAAAATGTAACTTTTTTATTGAAAATTCAACTATTTTATTGAAAATTCGTCTTTTTGTTTAAAATTAACTGTTTTTGACCTTAAATAAAAATATAATTTTGTTTTAATTCTTTGTTTGAATATTTATTTTTTCGGTTGAAAATGTAACTATTTTATTAAAAATGAAACTATTTGATTAAAAATTCAACTATTTTGCTGAAAATTCCTTTTTATTTTTTTTTTATAGAAAACTTCGTTGATAATTGATATTTTGGGTAGAAACTTCAACTATTTTGTTAAAAATTCATCTAATTTGTTTAAAACGCAATCTTTTAACTTCAAATGTTAGGGATTCAAGGCATTTCAAATTTAATTTAAGATATTCTATAATTTTCCAACGGTTCTGAAACTTTGATTTAATGAAACTTTTCATTGTTTCATGTAACCTTCATTATTTGAGTGAAACTTTCACTGTGCGAGTGAAACTTTCCTTGTTTGAGTCAAACTTTCATTGTTTCACTGAACAGTTTTATTGACTCACATCCCTAATAGAAAACTACTGGCAGTGACAATTGTTAAAAAATTAGTTCAGCTCTCAAATTAATTATAAATCTACTTATAAATAATATTTTCTGTTGCCATAAAATCATTGCAGTTGTGGACTGATAGAAATCCGGTTAGGGTGGTTTCCGGCATTGTTGAAATACCTATAAAGGTCGAACATAATGTACCTGCCGAGAACAGGTAAAATAGTTTAGAATTTGTGAGGCTCATTCGGGTGGAAGTCAAACGTCTGGCATCCTATTGTCTGGGTTAGGTCTGGGGTTTAGGACAACAGGTGGAAGGTTACTTTAAAATAGAAATAGTCTAAATGTCCCAAATTCCTCAAACCCTTATTGTCATTTTTTTTGTCCAACTTTTTACAAAAGCAACTTCAGGTTACAAGAAAAGAAAATGCCTGAAAGAAAAAACGAACTTTAATGTTCGTAAAAGTCGGTACTATTTTATAATTTATGTACTGTAAAGATTATAAGAAAAATATAGAGAATTATGAACAACTCAGAATTAAAGAACCGATTGGAAAATTTGAATCAGTCGGAAGTCTTAATAGCGACTGATTCACTACGATTTCACATTCAGCGTTTCATTTATTTATCAACCATCTCACCTCTCAAAAATTTTGAACCGATTCAAAAATGTAGAAAAAGAACGAAAAAATGTATGTTTAATCGGAGTTTTCTCATTAACGACGTCTGAGTCGGAATTAGCAGATTAAAATCATTTAAATGTAGAGGTCCGATTTGAATGCACTATTCCGATTCAGAAGCCGATCGTCAAATTAAAAGAAACCGATTCACTAAAGCAATCTTTCAATTGTTTTTTTCCAACGAAAAGAGAAATTCGTACAAAGTAAAAGTAGCAAGAATATAGAAAAATAAATAAAAAATCAACTTTTGAATAAGATATTTAAAGTTAGTGTGATGATTTGTGATCTAGGGGGGTGTGGCAGGGGTTTAACACAGAATGTTACATCACAGATGGAAAATATAAATGTGAATAACAATTTTTTGAAATGCTTCAAAAAATGAAAATTAGTGATTTTATTTCACAAATAAAGTATCTAAATACCCCTTTTTAAATAAGTCCTCTTTTTCCCCTGTTTTCAAGAAACTTCCCCTTTTTGTCGTTTTTTCGCTTAAATGTGAACTAAATTGATAGGACACAATGAGAAAATCCAACTAATTTTTGTTGAAAGTTAATTCTTTTGAATTCAACAACCTGTTATTTTATTTTTCTTTCAGAATTCTTTTTTTTTTGTTTGTTAAAAATTCTACTACTTGGTTAAAAAAATGATTTTGTTTGAAGGCTCAACTATTTTCTTGAAACTTCATCGTTTTTGATTGAAAGTCCAACTGTTTTGTTAAACATTCGTCTTTCTGTATAGAAAATTCAACCTTTAAAATTGAAAATTCATCTTTTGACGGGAATGTTATCGCTTTTGCTTAAAAATATTACTGTTTGGTTGAAAATTCAATTATTTTTTCAAAAAGTAATCTTTTTGGTCGCAAATTCAACTGTTTCGCTGGAAAATCGTTTTTTAAAATAGAAATTTCGTCCTTTCATATTGAAAAATCATCTTCCTTGCTTAAAAATTAATTCCTTCTAATTTAAAAGTCTATTTTTGCATTTTGCGTTCAAAATTTATCTCTTTTTGTTAAAAATTCCACAATTTGGTTGACAATTTTATTATGTTGTTGAAAGTTTAAATATTTTCTTAAAAATTCATCTTTTTTGGTTGAAAATTCAACTGTTTGGTTAAAAATTTGTCTTTCTGGATAGAAAATTCGACCTTTTGGATTAAAAATTCATCTTTTGGTAGAAAAGTAATTTTTTTTGCTTAAAAATGTTATACTATTTGGTTGAAAATTCAATTATTTTGTTAAAAAGTCATCTTTTTTGGACGAAAATTTCGCTTTTTTGCTGGACATTTGTCTTTTTCGATAGAAATTTCGTCCTTTTGTATTGAAAGTTAATCTTTTTTGTATAAAAAGTAATTATTTTTAATTTAAAAGTGTACTATTGTATTTATAATTTAAAATTCATCTTTTTTAGTTAAAATTTCTACTATTTCGTTGAAAATTCAACTATTTTGTCAAAACGTCATGTTTTTTGTTGGAAATTCAACTATTTGGTTCAAAGTTGAATTACTTTGTTAAAAATCCATTTTATTAAATTAAAATCCTTCTCTTTTCTTGAAAATATAACTACTTTATTGAAAGTTCGTTTTCTGGGTTGAAACTCGATTTTTTCAACTGCAAATTTAATTATTCCATTCTGGATGAAAAATGGATCGTTTTTAGTTTCAAATTCAACTCTTTGGCTGAAAATTAACTTTTTGGTTGAAAAATCATCTTTTTAAGTAGAAAATTTATCTTCTCGGGTTCAAAAGTCTACTGTTTTCTAAAACATTGGACTTTTTAGCTTCAAAACTCAACGATTTAAAACAAAATTTTGACGTTCAAAAAGCGGTTGAAATTTTTTTTTTTTTTTGTTCCAAAAATAATGTTTGAACTGAAAATTGAAGTATTTCATTTTTTATTGAAAATTTATTGTTTTTAGTTTAATACTCAACTAATTGGTTGAAAATTGAATAACTTTGTTGAAAATTTATTTTATTATTTGGGGATTTAACTATTTAGTTGACAATATAGTGTCCTTGGGTTGACAATACATTTTTTGAACTATTCACTTTTCGGTTAAAAATTGATCGCTTTTAGTTTAAAATTAAACTATTTGGTTGATATTCTTCTTCTTTCTTGAATAAAACATCTTTCTTGATTTAAAATTCTTTTTTTTTTGACAGACAAGTTTTTGGTTGAAAATTAAACTTTCTTCTAAAAAATTCATAATTTTGGCTTGAAGATTCAACTATTTATTTAAAAATGCAACTGTTTGTCGTTGAAGTTTAATTTTTTGTTCGTTTAAAATGTCGGCAGTTTGGTTAAAAATTCATCTTTTTAGGTTGAAAATTCAATAACTATTTAGTTAAAATTCAATTATTTTATTGAAAATTCGTCTGTTTTGCCTGAAAGTTTAACTATTTGGTTTATAAATTCGACTTTTTAGATTGAAAACTCAATTTCTTCGTTTAGAATTCATCATTTTTGATAGAAAATTATCCTTTTTTGGTTAAAAATTCAACTATGTTGTTGGTTGTAGATTCATCTCCTTGGATAAACATTTAATTATTCCATTTTTAGAAAATTAATCTTCTGGGTTAAATAATCATCTTTTGGGTTGAACTCTTTTGTTGAAAATTAATTTTTTCTAGGATTCATCATTTTAGTTGAAAATTCATCTCTTTTGTTGAAAATGTAACTATTTTGTTGTAAGTGTAACTATTTTTTTTTTAAATTCATTTTCTTGTGGCTGAGAATTAATTTTTATAACTAAAAATGTAACTATTCCATTTTAGTTTGAAATTCATCTCTTTGGTTAAAAAATGCTTTTTTTTTGTTGTTGAGAATTTATTTATTTATTTATCTCACAATGTAACTATATCATTCTTGGTTGAAAATTGATATTTTTTATTGAAAATTGATCTTTTATATTTAAAGATTCATGTACTTTTTAAAAATTCGTCTTTTTTGGGCAAAAATTAATTTCTTGGTTGGAAATTCATCCTTTTTAGTGAAAAATGCAACTGTCTGGTTCTAAATTAATCTTGTTTGGTCAATGATTCTACAATTTAGTAAAAAAATAAACTATTCGGTTAGAAATTAAATTTTTTGTTAACATTAATATTTTTGGTTCAAGTTTAATTATTTGGCTAAAAATTAAACTCTTTTATAAAAATTTAACTTTTTGGTATAAACTTAACTTGTTCGTTAAAAATTCATATTTTCGAGCCGAAAATTCAACCGTTTTTTGTTGAAAATTCGTGTTTTTCGGCATAAAATTAGTCTTTTTGGTTGAAGATTTAACTATTGGTTTAAAAATTCATCTTTTTTAGTTGAAAATTTAAGTACTTGATTGAAAGTATTTGGTTGAAAGTTGAACCACTTGGTTAAAAATGTATATTTTTTCAAGATTCACGTCCTTGGTTTAAAATGTCACTTTTTTGTTAAAAATTATTTTTCTTTGTGGATAAAAATTCCTTTTTTTATCTAAAAACTTCACTATTCCATTTTTGGTTAGAAATTTATCCTTCACAACTTGAAAATTCATGTATTTTGTTGAAAATTCGTCTTTTCTGATAGAAAACTGATCTGGATATTTTCGTGAAAAAGCACCCTCTTTCCTATGTATTAATAGAATTTTTGGTAACGTAGTTTATGGACGACCCCTTTTCAGAATAACGTGACGTACTTTTTGAACGCCCTCTTAGAAAAAAATTTCAAATTTAAATTCAAATTGTTCTTTTGTCCTCGAAAATGAATTCTGGAGACACCCTTTTTGCGAATGACGTTCATTATACCCTGCAGTCAGGGAGTACGATCGCTCGTTATACGTTTGAGAGACGCAGGCACAAAATTCAATGGGTTGAAGAAGAACAGGCAATCTGACGTCAGCTCTTTCCCTTTTACTCACGAACCCCCGCCTAGATTGGTTCAGTGATAGAAGCAGGAGCGTAAGAACTTTTCTTGAAAAATTGGTGCAAAAATTAAAGTCAATAATTTTACGTCATATGTCATTAATTAATTCTACTAAATTATTTTCAAAATATATCAATATTTACTCTATATGAATCGGTATTATAAAGAATTTACTAAAATGCCTGCTGAATAATTTACTAATTGCTTCAGTAAACATTTTTATCCATCACATACAAAAAATATTTAATTCATAATAGGATTGTTACTAATTCTATCTAGTAAAAACATCCTTTACTAAAGTTTATTACTAACAGATGGTTGCGACTTGCGCCGTGGAGGGCCACAGTGCGCGAGTACTCAGTCGAGTATATTGCGCAATATTATGCATTCCAATTGGAAACGGTTCATGTGGCCCTGACTGTTTATGTTTCGAGGGTACCGATTTAGTAACAAGGCCAGTCGAGACAACCCCAGAAACTGTTATTATATGAGACTTGGTGTGTAAGAAATTAATAAATTTTATCAACTTTCATTATTCATAATATTTTACACCAGTGGGGGGAGGGATCCAGATAGCAGAAGCATAGTGCGGTCTGAGAGACCGCATGTCTCGAGGCGTTCATACTAATTTGTCACTTTTTGCTCAAATGAGGGATAATTGGGTCGTAAAATTTTTCTGTGACGGCCACGTTCCGTACTCTGGGGTACCCGCATCAAGTCAAGGTTTTTTGCGCGTAACACCTTGCACTTTAAAGTTTAAATATTGTGAAACAAATTGAAACAGAAATATAAAATTCTGACGATACTGTGGACGTGCGGTCCCATAGACCGCGTATGAGCTTTCAATTAATGTTACTCACCAATTACAGTGAGGACCGCACGTCCATCTACCTCGGTGATAGCACAACTAAAACTAAAGCTACTAAGAACGGCAGTGTCGAGGATGTCTAGGGGGGGGGGGGGCAACATATCAGAAGCAAGGTGCGGTCTGTGAGACCGCACGTCCATACAATTCAATATTCAATATTCATTCGTATGGAAAAAAAAACTTTAAAGCTAATGGGTTCGGGTTCGGGCCGAACCCTAATCCTTTTTTTACTGAAGGTTTTTTAAAGGGTGACCTACACCCTTTATGATTTTGAGGGTTCCGATCTGAACCCGAGCCTTATGAAATTCCTTAATGGCTCATTCCCAAAATACGTGATACGTTCAGGGGTGGGTGGGGATCTATCAAATTATCATTCTCCATGTTAGGAACAATTGAAAAATCATCACGCGAGGGGGGGGGGGTTTGAAAGTTCGTGAAAAAAATGTCACGTATTTTTTGAATGGCCCCTAAGGAGCCGGTCCTTGCATTCCAGGAAAAGGAACCTTTTATTTGAACCCAAATCTAAACTTCTAAAGGGTTCCCAATGGATTCGGGGTTGGCTCAAACCCAAAACTTTCAATATTCCTAAGGGTCCTATCAAAACCTTTTAAAATTCAAAAGGGACCTGAAATCCCTTGAAATTTTAAGGATCCAGTTTGGACATGAATCTTTTTAAATTCTTCAAGGATCGACTCTAATTCGTAAATCTTTAAACTAAGTTATTTAGTTGGACTTGTGTTTAATAAGGGTTCCTAATGGGTTCAGGTTTGGACTGAGCCCGACAATTTGTGTAAATAAAATCTCCGAAACCCAAACCATTTAAAATTCATAAAGGTTTAACCTGGACCCGAATTTTTTTAAATTTCTTAAAGATAGTCTGGAGCCGATACTTTTAAAACTTAAAGGAGTTATTTCGTTGGAATCGAGTTCAAAGGGTTCCTAATGGGTTCTCGCGAGAAAAAAGAGAGGGGTAAACTAAAATAAAAAGTCTATTATTACATTTTTGGTTCAGAATTAATTTTTGTTTGTTAAAAACTCTACTATTTGATTGAAATTTCAATTATTTTGTTGAAAATTTAACTATTTTGTTAAAAAGTCATATTTTTTGTCAAAAATTTAATTATTCTGATGAGCTTTTGTCCTTCTTAATTAAAAAATTATTTTCTTTTGTACAAAAGTATTGCATTGTATTTATTTATTGAATTAATCTTTCTTACTTGAAAATTCATCTTTTTTTGTTGAAAATTTACCTGTCTCCGGAAAATTTCGTCTTTTGAGCTTGAAAACTCATCTATTTGATTAAAAATGCAACTGTTTTTAGTTGAAGTTTAATAATTTTTATTTGAAAATTCGACCATTTGGTTGAAACTTCATCTTTCTATGATGAAAATTTAAGTATTTGGTTAACAATTTAATTTTTTGTTGAAATTCAATTATTTTGTTGAAAATTTCTCTTTTCTGGTTTCAAAGTTAACGCTTTTTCACAATACTCTACTTTTAAGATTGAAAAATCAACTCTTTTATTGAAAATTCATCTTTTTTGGTTGAAAATATAATATATTTCGACTTGAAACCCTAGGAATTTAAAGCGATTCATATTGAATTCAATATGGTACCTAACATTAATTTTATTGAAAAGAATCAACTACTCTATTTTTGTGAAAAATCACCCTATTTCCCCTGTTTTGAGAGAATTTTGGTATGTGAAGTCTGCTATTGGCTCTGCCCTCTAAATCCGAATTAGTATAGAAATTTTACTTATGCTATTAGTAACATTGTGTCTGACAGCAAAATTAGTAATTCTATCACTTTCTACTGAATGAAATGGTATGATTTTTGTTACTAATTGAATTATTAAGGGTATTTTACTAATCTGCTTAGTAGTACTAATTTGCTTATTCAATGAGTACCATTGAATTTACTAGGGAAACATAATTTAATAATTTTTTAAATACTTTATGCTGGTTTTTAAATTTTAATTAAGAAATTTGAACAGCGTTCTTGAAAATTTAAATATAAAAATTATTATAATTTTATTAAACCTTTACCAAAAAATAAAATTGGATTTTTTCATTACAATTTTAATAATTCGTAAAAAGTAAAAAAAAAATGTTTTTCTCATAAAATCATTGTAAAACTAATAGAACAAAAAGAAGTAGGTGATTTTCAAGGAAAAAAATTAATTTTTAAATTGTTCAATCGAACGGCACTGTTAGTTTTTGCGTATCTCAAATTTTTATACAATTTAAGAATGAAAATTTTTCTTACAAAAATGTATAATGAAAAAAGTGGCACTAACATGGCTTTTTGAGGAAAAAAAAAACTTTCAGTATAGGTTAAAATTTATTTTCAATATTCTGCTGAAAGTAAATAGCGTCTATCGTATAGCGCAGGCATATGTACGCTGCGGTTGCCATGACGCCGTGACTCTCCCTCCTCTTGCGATTTTTCGTTTGTGAATAAGTGGATTCTGACTTCAAATGATTGCAAGTTAAATCATTTTGGTCACTGATATTATTAATTTTAGCGTCTGTTTAGTTTCTTTTAAATTGGTGAGTTTTAGTTTAATATTGAAGAATAAGTGAATAGTTTAAAGGGAACTGGGTAAGTGTCCTTGAAAAAAGTTAGGTCAACTAAACTGTATTTTCCAAAAAAATTAACATCTTCGAGGCTTATAGTGTGCAGCAATAATTGCCAATTGTTGGCAAACATACTGCAAAATCACCAGACTCGACATTCTAAGGAATTTATGTGTCTTTTAATTCTTGTGCAAAAATTAAAAATAAAAAAAAAATGTTGAAAACCTACAATTTCAGGTAGCTGGTTAGTATCGTTATATGGAATTTGAAGTTTCGTTTGTACAATTTTCACATTTCTTGTATTTGAAGTTTATCAAAAAATTTATTACAGTGAAACGCGGATTTAGCTCCCCTGGATTGTGCCCTTCCGAGAATTGACGCTGCGCTGTGGGGTTACGTGAGAGGCGTTTGCGGGGTGATTTACGGTGTGCACTCAGGCGTGACAAAACAGAGAGAAACAGGAGAGACATAAAACAGACGAGTTTCTGGATTTAACGTCAAGGTCAGCCTCGAAACCGGCGCTAAATCCAGATTCGACATATTTGATTTCGATAAAATTATCTTCGATTCAAAATCAGTTTTTTAATTTATTAAAAACCATCGTTTAAAATAGTTACCAGCAATATATTTATTAATTCATTTATTAGTAGCATTGCCAATTCCTTTAGTAGATACAGTTACTAATTTATTTAGTCGGTTATTCTTACACATTGAATTAGTCGATTTTTAGCTTTGAATTACTATTATATTTAATTATAATTACATTTGAATCGGAAAACTACTACCAATTAGTAGTTTTCTACTAATTCAGATTTAGAGAGGTTGGAAGCCGAAAAAAACCGGAACTTTTCTACCTACATCCCTGCCTGCAATCTGCGCATTGAAAAGGGACGGTGGGTCCGTTGGAGCGCGGAACCCCGAGGGGCCTAATGGCCTCGTGGTGGGGCCCATCTCCCGCGTGCTCAACGATCTAAATCCAGCCAATGCTGAAAAATCTGAGCCGGCGAGAGGGCCAATCAGAGCCCTCGCTCGGGATGGCGCGCCGGGTCCCGGGTAGATCGTTTGCTTTCTCGCTAGTGCTCTTGCTCACTCGATCCTTCCTGGATCGTTTCGCCATATTGTCCAGCCGATTTTGACGGATTCGAATCATCCGCAAGTGCCGGTAGTGAACCGGCTGGCTTACATTCGATGCGCGCTCGCTTATCGTTATCAGTTGCAACTCGTGCAGTTTTCCCTCCCTAGTGCTTCCCAGAATTGCGTGACGCTCGACGTCTCGAGAGGAATCGACGCGCCATGACGCGATGCATTCCTTAAGCCTTAAGGCTTAAGGTCTTAAGAGATCGGTATTCGGTACGAAAAAAGCGTGCTACCAGTTTTTTATATTAATTTACCCTTGTAAAGCAATTGGTGGATTTTTCTTCTTTGAATTCAGGTTTGAACTTTTTGAAATTTAATGCAGTATTATAGAGATATATCCGTTTTTAAAATAGACCGAGGACTTTTTTTAGGAATATCATTTCTTTCTCGTTTGGTGAACATTTTTGCGATTTTTGCAATTTTTAAATGGGATATTTGAAAAAACTGTAAATAAGGGGATGGACCATCTAAATTTGAATGATCTTATATATTGTAATCAAAATATTTTTTTTATATCGTATTTTTAATTGGGTAAACACGCTCCTAATAGATGACAACTACTGACTACTTAATTGACAATTACAAAATTTTTTATTAAAAGAACCTGGTAGTTTTTCTGCGTAGATGTGCAGAGTTAAAAAAATATTAAATAAATATAGTTATCCAGGCTTGCTACTGGTCAGGGAATTCCAGAAAGCCAGAGGATTTAAAACTGGTCAGGGCAAGTCAGGGATAAAATGACAGGGAATTTTCGATAAACTGAATTTGAAATTAATTTTATTACTTTGTTAAAAAGTTATTCTTTTTTGACTGAAAATTCAAATGTTTTGTTGAAAATTCGTCTTTTTCTGTCTTGGGAATTAGTCTATTTCGGTAGAAATTGCACCTCTTTTTGGTTAAAATTTACAACTATTTGGTTGAAAAATCGTCTTTTTGGGTTGAGTTCAACTGTTTTTGGTTTTAAATTAAAATCGTTTTTTGTTGAAATATCAACTATTATATTTTACGTTGAGAATTCACCTTTTTTTGGTTAAAAATTCAACTACTCAGTTTAAATTGGAAACACTTTGTTAAAGATGCATTTTTTTAGTTTGTGATTCATCATTTTAGATGAAAACCCCTTTTTTCAAAATTTAACTATTTTATTGAAAATCATTTTATTTGATTAAAAATTTTTCGTCTTTAGTTAAAAATACAGCTATTTCGTTGGAAATTCATGTATTTTCTCGAAAACTATTTTTTTTTAGAAAATTAATTTTTTCAACTGAAAATTTAACTATTTTTTTTTCGAAAATGTATCTTTTTTTATAGACATTTAATCTTCTTGCTTGTAAATTCATCTGTTTCGCCGAAAAGATAACTATTTCGTTAAAAATTTATTTTCTTCAGTTGCAAGTTAATTTTTTAACTGAAAATTTAACTATTCTATGTTTGCTTGAAAATTTTTCTTCTTTAGTTGAAAATTCATTTCTTCGTTTGAAAAGCGAACTATTTTGGTGAAAATTAGTTGTTTTTTTGTTGTCTAAAATTTATTTTTCTGACTGAAAGTTTGAATATTCCATTTTTTGTCGTTTTGGGTTAAAAATCAATTTCTTTGGCTAAAAATGTGACTATTTTGTTGAAAATTCGTTTTTTTATTGAATTTTTTTTTTTAACTGAAAATTTGAGTATTATATTTTTTACTGAAAATTTGTTTCCAGTTAAAAATTCATATATTTGGTTTTAAATTGGTCTTTTTTGATAGAAAATTAACCTTTTGGGTTGATAATTCAACTATCAGGATGCACAATCTTCCCCTTTTTTTCTTTTGTTCCCCTTTTTTCTTGAAATTCCCCTTTTCCCCGTATTCTCAAAAAGCTTCCCCTTTTTCCCCTTTTCTCTTTAAATATACGATATTTGAAAATACAATATTTGAATTACGCGGAAAATTCTCTGACAGCTTTTATTAGTGAACAATAATAAAAAATTACGAAATTTAAACATAACTCTTTTGCTCAATAACAATGTTTTGAAAATGTGCAAAAAGATGTTTTTTTTTTCATTGAGTCATATGCACACATTTAAAAAAAGTTGAATATGTCGAACCAGAAATTCATTCAGCTTGAACCAAAGAAAAAAATGTTTCCCGTGAATAAAAAATAATAACAGGTTTCTTTGGTTCAAGCTGAAGAAATTTCAGGTTCTAATCAATCCAAAAAATATGTTTTTGTTCATTTTTAAAAAATTTTAATAGGGAAAAATTTATTTTTGAATTAGAAAAATTTAAAATTTAAAATTTAAAAAAGAAAACAGAAGATATGAACTGATTTCAAAAAAATGTTTCTTTACTTATTTTGTATGTCGACGAACAAATTGCTATCCCTCGCAGCTCAAACGATTCGATTAATTTGAGCATTTTTACTTCGCTCTACTGAAGAGTGTAGTTTTTAATTTACATTAAAAGCATTAATTATAGTAAGGACGAAATGAAAAATCTTGGAAAGAAATATTTATGAGAACGATGTTTAACATATTAAAATTGTGTATTTGACTAATTTTATTTTTTTTCGGACTCTTTTATATCACTGTGAATGGATTTCCAACAACCTAAG
The DNA here is from genome assembly GCA_011634705.1 of Andricus grossulariae. NCBI lineage: Eukaryota > Metazoa > Arthropoda > Insecta > Hymenoptera > Cynipidae > Andricus > Andricus grossulariae. Next base: position 18,802 of record JAABKJ010000685.1, on the reverse strand, counting down.
TATATCCAATTTTTTAAAATAAATTCTTGAATGGCAGAAATCATTGAAAAATATTTAAAAATATAACATTTCTTATAAAAAGGTTGTTCGTGCTTTTCGACATGTAAAAATAAATGTTTATCTTTTCCCTATTTTCCCCTTTTTCGCGAGAAAATTACCCTTTTCCCCCCTTTTTGAGCTCCTTTTGCGCTGTGATCCCTGAACTATGTATTTAGTTAAAAATTGATTTTTTTATTATTACTTATTACTATTATTTATTTTTTGGCTTGAGAATTCAACATTTTAGATGAGATTTTTCTTTCTTTTTGACTGAAAAATCTTTCTTTGTTGAAAATGCCTCTTTTCGGTTTGAAAATTAGTCTGTTTTATTTGAGGAATCAACTAATTTGTTGAAAATTCGTATTTTATTGTTAAATTCAACAATTTTTTATTAAAAATTAAATTTTTGTTGAGGAAATATGAACTACTGTAATTTTTGTTGATAATTCTTTTTTTTATGGAAGATCTATCAGCTATCACTTTGGTTGAAAATTTAACTATTTTGTTATAAAGTCTTCTTTTCTTGGTTGAAAATTAATTGTGTGAACTGAAAATTCAATTCTTTATTTTCTTGTTGCAAATGTATCTTTTTGAGTTGAAAACTGTTGTCACTATAACTGTTTAAAATAAATTTAGAAAACTAACATTGTTTTTGCCTTAACATTATTGATCTCCCAGGTGTAAGGTTGTTTTTATACATAAAAGACAAATTTAGAACAGTCTGGGAAAATAAGAAATTGTTCAGGAAAAGTCAGGGAATTTCGAAATTGGGATTTTGTAGCAGCCCTGATAGACCAAGAAATTTTTTTTTATGAGCTATTGGTTGACAGCTATTGACTTCTTAATTTACAATCACAAATTTTGTTGTAAAAAAAGCTTGTACATTTTTTTTTCTTCAGTGTAGATATTGTTGGAAATCTTGCAAATGAATTCCAACACAGTTTTCAATGTTTTCAAGATTTTAATAGCTGCAGATTAAAGTAATACTCCAAGAAGATGTTCAAGTGTTGAATAAATTATTTTTTTACCACCATCTTCAAATTAAACTAATACTGCTTTATAACGACGTTTTCCCATGATTTCTCTGCTCTCCTCCTGTCCTCAAAACACCATTCGAAATTACTCTTTACACAATAACAATAAAAAAGAATATCTCTCTTAGGAAAATATTTAATGTCACATATAGTGAGTCAATAAATGAGATCACTGTGGATTTTACATTTGACTCATTGTTCAATTCCACAGAGCGTGGGGATACGATAATTTGACACTATTACCTTATCCTAACTCGAAAAGCCTCTCTCGATTCGAAAGTCTATATATAATTTTATACCATGAAACAGCGGTCCGCGTGAAAGAAACCGGGAATGTGGTAAGAAAAAAAAGAAAAAAAGATTTGGTCTCTTTATGGTTGTTCGCCTTTCAGAAACTTGTTCGAGGTCGCTATAGAATACACATATTCCTTTATACCGTATCACGCGGTAACGATGATAATTAGAGTTTCTGCATGCCTCAGTATATCGCGTCATTGTGTCAAGGATCGATCTGATCGCGGATTTCGATTTTCGATTAAACGTATCAGGTATATTAAAGTGTTTCAAGTTAAGTGCTAATCTTCTCAAATAGAAATTTTTATAAATATTCATTGAGAGGTCCAGGTTTACAGTGTCATCCTTTTTGGTTGAAACTTCAACTGATGGGTTATTGCAGTACAGAACTAGATAACCAAAAAAATCCGGATTTTTCAGCAGAGCGGAATAATGTCTTTCTCTAAAAAATAGATGTATCACGAAAATCTTGAAAGCATTGTCATTTTTCTTCATTTACACATTCAGTATTATTTTATAGATTTTCCAATCTTTCAAATAATAATGAACAATTTTTAATTATTATTGCCATTATGAAATTAAATACTTTTTATAGATTTTCTTTATTTATCAGTGAAAAGGAAAAAAGTGAAGGTAAGTCAGAAAATCGAGGGGGGGAGGGCGATCGCCGGTATCGCCACCATTGTAAATCCGCGCCTGAAGGACAGTGAGAAGGAATGTCACACATGTTTGCGGATAATAGAACTGATACAAATTGAAGATTTATTAATGTAAAATTTTATTATTACAGTTAAATTATTAAATTATTATAGTTAAATTTTCAACCAAACTGATGAATCTTTGATTAAAAAAGAAATGAACTCTCAACAAAAAGTGTAATAGTTGATATTTTCACTGAAAAGTATTTTAATTTTCAATTAAAAAACTGACAAATTAAATCGAAAAATATGAATTTTTAACAAAAGAGTTGAAACGAATTTTTGAAAAAAAGTGGAACTTAAAACACAAAAAGATTCATTTTCTAACAAAAGAATTAAATTTTCGACTAAAAAAGACGAGTTTTCAATAACATAAGTGAATTCTCAACTGAATAAGATCAAATTTCTAGCAAAAGTAGAATAGCTACATTTTTAGTGAAAAAAATTTATTTTCAACAAAATTTGTTAATTTTTTAATCAAAGGAATGAACTTTTAACTGAAATGTTGGATCTTCAAAAACAATTTTTTTAACCAAATAGTTGAATTTTCAACCCAGAAGATGAATTTTCTACAAAAAAAAGACAAATTTTCAACAAAAAAAGATAATAGTTTATGTTAAGTTAGAGAAATACGTTTTTAACAAAATACATTTTTGAACGAAATAGTTAAATTGTCAACCAAACAGATGATTTTTCAATCAAAAAGATTAAATGTCTATAAAAAAAAAGATTTCGAAGAAAAATGGAATAGTTAAATTTTTAGTTGAAAAAATAAATTTCTAATAAAAAACAAACAAATTTTCAAGCAAAGAAATGAAATTTCAAACAAAAATATTAATTTTCTATCAAAAAAGAATAATTTTTAACGAAATACATGAATTTTTAACCAAACACTTCAATTTTTAGTGGAATTTTCAACCTAATAATTTAATTTTCTATCAAAAAGGTCAATTTTCGATTAGAGAAATAAGTTTTCAATCAAATAAAATAAATCTTCAACGAACCAGTTAAATTTTCAACCAAAAAAATGATTTTTCTAACAAAAAGATTAGATGTCTATAAAAAAAAAGTCCAAAAAAAATGTAGTTAAATTTTTGGTTAAAAAAATTAATTTCCCATAAAAAACTATGTTTCAACTAAAGAAATAAATTTTCAACCAAGAATATGAATTTTATTCAAAAAACCGTAATTTTTGACAAAATACATGAATTTTCAACTAAATATTTTAATTTTTAATGGAAATTTCAACTTGATAGTTAAATTTTCAACCAAACAGGTAACTTAGTCATCAAGAAGATAATATTAATAATATTAAATAATATTCTACCACAAAAAACAAAGTTAAAAAAAAAAAATACAGAAATTTTCAAACAAATAGTTGAATTTTCAACTGAAGAAGGTTCAACCAAATATGAAATATAGATAGATTTTCAGTTACAAACATTAATCTTCACTAAATAAAATTATTTTTCAAGCCAAAAAAATGAATCTTGAACCAAAAAGATTAATTTTGAACAAAATACATGAATTTTCAACTCAAAATGTGAATTAGTCACCAGAAAGATTAATTCTATACCACAAAAGACAAACTTTCAACAAAAAAGAGAAGTTTTCCACCAAATAATTTAACTTTCAACTGAAGAAGATAAATGTTTATCCAAACATGGAATAGTTTATTTTCAGTTTAAAAAAATAATTTTCAAAAATGTAAACAAAATAGTTACATTTTGAAAAAAAAAGATTTTTTAACTAAAATAGTGAATCATCAACAAAAAAATGGATTTTTAATCAACGGAGTTCCACTTTCAACTAAGCAGTTGAATTTTAAACCAAAAAAGGTTTTATAGTCGCTATTCACGATTAGCGAAAATCTTGAAAATTTAATCAAATAGTTATATTAGAAGGAAAATCCTGGGACCAAAGTCAAATTTACAGGATGATTCGAGTAAGAACTGCTTTAAATACCCTGTTAACTCCAGATTTTTCCATTTTATTTCTATGAGGTATTCATCTTGAAAAATATGGAAAACCTTTAAAGTATAAAGTTTTGAAGTGAAAGTCATATTATAGGATCAATATGTAAAGAGAACCTCAAATTTTTAATAGAACTAGCAAAAATTAACCGTTTATGCTAAATTTCCTCATGAACATAAATTTCATATTTTTCTTACACTTAAACTTTAAAATCAATCATATAAAAATAAAATAATTTAATACGTCTATGTGACAAATATATATAGAAAACGCGGTGAATGGAGCCTTCTAGAAAATTCAAATAAAATTCAAATTAAAAAAAAAGGTATTTTTTATGCTTTTTAAATGTCAAAAAAATATTGAAAGTACGGTGTCAGATTATTATACACGCGGAAAGCCCTATTTTGTGAATGAAAAAAATAATTTGCCAATTTTGAGGAATTGTAAGTGCGGAAAAAATGGTGTCATTCATATTGAATTTACTGGAATTTTATCGTTATAATAAGAAAACTTCTGTAAATCATATGCAACGTTCTCAATTCATATAAGATTTTCTGGAAAATCCATAACAAAATGTTTGAAAATAAACCGTGGTTTTTTCTAAACAAAGGGTAATTAATTCTAGTTCTGCAAAATTGAAATCAACATTTAAAGAAAAAAACAAAATTTCACTCCTGAGCTGAAGTATTTCTGTAATGAGGCCAAAAAAGTATGATTAACAAAAATTGCCCAGTTCCGAGAAATAGAATGTGGAAATTTACAATCTCAAAGTGACAGGAACCTAAAATTGAAACAAGAGCGGTTGAGGATCACGATAAAAAGTACAATTTTCAGATTAAACAAAAAATAAAAACTTACACCCGAGATATTCAGTTGCTAAAATGGGATAAAACGAGTTTGACTAGAAAAAGTTAAACAATCCTGAGTAAATCATTCAAGAATTTGGAGTTTCAAATTTCATGGGTTTTGAAAATCGTCTTTGAATAGCGCCTAAAAATCTATTTTCGTTCGTTTTTATTTTTGAAAATTCAACTGAACTCTTTTTTGGTTGAAAATTCAACTATTTTTCTGAAAATTCGTCTTTTCAGTTTAAAAATTAATCACTTTTTGCAGAAATTTCATCTTTTTTGGTTAAAAATCTTGTTTGGTTGCAAATTCTTCATTTTGGGTTGAAAATTTAACTATTTGGGTAGAAAATTAACTTTTTAGTTGAAACTTTAACTGAAATATTTTTTGGATGAAAATTTAACAGTTTTTTGAAATTTTGTCTTTTCAGTTTAAAAGTTCATCTCTTTGGTTGCAAGTTTAACAACATATTTTGTTGAAAATTCGTTTTATTTTGTGTCAAATGAATTTTTTTTAAACTGAAAATGTAAGTTTTCCATTTTTGGCTGATAATTGATTTATTTTTAGTTGACAATAATTCAGCTTTTTTGATAGAAAAATAATCTTTTTGGTTTAAAATGACTTCTTTTTGGCTTTTTTGGTTTGAAAGCTGAACAGTTTGAATGCATTTTTTTTTCTTTCTTGACTGAAAAATATTTGTTGAAAATTAATTTGTTTGTTTGTTGGACAATTCAAGTTCTGGGTTGCAAGTTAACCTACTTTGCTACATAAAACTATGAATGTTTAAAAAAAGAATTTTAAATACAACTTCTGGCAAGAGTATTAAAGAATAATGGTCAGGTACAATGAGAAACTAGTCAGGAAAAAATTATGGGATTTTGAAAATGAAGTTTCGCATCCACCTTGAACAATAGGCTTATTAGTAATTTATTTGTCTCGTATTTCTATTTTTATTTCTTTTTTTTTGCAGTTTCCTCCTTCTGAAGATTATATTTTTAGTTCAAATTGTATTATTTGGTTGAAAATCCAACAATTTTATTAAAGTTATCCTTTTTGGTTGTGAAGTCTAATGTTTTATTGAATATACGTGGATGAAAATTTTTTTCTTTCTCAGCTGAAAATCTTTATTTGCTAAAAAATCGTGTTTTTTGGTTGGAAAATTGAACTTCTGGGTTGAAAATTCAATCGCTTTGTTCAAAACGCATTTTTTTGGTTGTAGATGCATTATTTTGGTTGAAAATTTATCTCTTTGGCAGAAATTTAATCTTTTTTGGTTACAAATGCAACTGTTTTATTGAAAATTAATCTTCTTTCGTTGAGGAATCAACTACATATTTTCTTTGAAAATTCGTATCTTTTGGTTGAAAATTAATTTTTTTAACTGAAAATCTAACTATTCCAGTTAAAGACTAATTTTTTAATTTGCAAATTCATCACTTGGTTGCAAATTTAACTATTTTGTTGAAAATTTTTGTTTTGTTTTAAATGCATTTTTTAAACTGGAAGTGTAACTTTTCCCTTTGGTACAAACATCTCATTTGGTTGAAATATCAACTATTACATTTTCTGTTAAGAATTCATCTTTGTAGGCTGAAAATGCAAATATTTTCTTGAAAATTCAAGTTTTTTATTGAAAATTAAAATATTTTGTTGAAAATTAGTTTTTTTTTTGTTGTTTAAATATCAACTATTTAGTTAAAAATATAACTGTTTTGTTGAAAATTTATCTCTTTTGCTTTAAAGTTTAACTATTTGGTTGCAAATGCAACATTCAGGTTAATCATTCATATTATCTTCTTAACAATTCAATCATTTATTTGAAATTGCTACTGCTTTTGGTTGAAGCTTAATCTTTTTGTTCGAATATTTGACTGCTTGGTTGAAAATTTATCTTTGTAGGTTCAGAATTCAACAATTTGGTTGCAAATTCCACTATTTTGTTGAAAATTTAACTATCTTGTTAAAAAGTGATATTTTTTGGTCGAAAAATCAACTGTTTTGTTAAAAACTCAGTCTTTTTGACCACATATTTATCTTTTATGGTAAAAGTCATGTTTTTTTTTGGTTCAAGTAAATAATTAAATTTGAAATTTTAAATTTTTCATCTGAAATTGTTTTATTCGCTGATCATTGAATATTAATGGTCCGGGAAAATAAAAAATTGGTCGGGGGAAAAATATACGAAAAATTCTGTAGGAATAGACTTAAGTGAATTAGGAATTGAGAAATTAAAATGGGAATATGAAGAATATTTTTGAAGAATTCCCTGCTTTTAATGAATTTACAAGGTTAGCCTTGAATTGATAAATGATAAAGCAATGGATTTAGTGCAAATAAAAGACATGTGATGTATATATAGATACTAAGCAATATCAGAGTATGCATAAACATGAGTTTATGCCATTTTCATCTGCCTTCTTCACTCTTATCTTCATATGAATCTCTAATATATTCATGATCGGTTCATTACATTATCATTGACATTGATTTGATCAGATGCTTATATGTCAAGTAATAATTTATTAAGTGCTTCTGAAATAAAGTCGCTAATAGAGTCGTTCAGAATAAAAAAGTGGAATTTATTGGTAAAACGTATTCATGAAACTACTTTATTCCAAGATATAATTGTATCAATACTTTCTTCAATTGTAATGTATGTACTGATTATAAATAAATTTCTAAATCTATTTGCAATATGTATTTAAAAAATCAAATTCTTGGATATTGACCATCTATATGAATTTTTATGTGGTAAAAGGAAATTGTGTTATCTATCTCGTATGAGTAAATCTTCATTCACAGAAAATGATTCATCGAATATATTTATTGATGATTAATAAATTCTCATTTTTAATTCGTATGCAAACTGTAGAGGGAAAGTAGTGACTAAATTATTGTTTTTCTAAAATATGTATATTGGAAGCTAAATTTTTTATTTTGAAAGTATATTTAAATCGCGCTTAAAAACTGAAAAAAAGTTGCAATTACAAAAATCAATTTTTATAATCAAAAAAGTATTGTTCGAAATAAAAACACTATTTTTGTGATAATACTTTTACAAAATATTATTACTTTTTTAACCAACTTATAAACACTACAAAAATTAATTTATATTAAAGGAAATTCATTTCATTTAGTAGACATTTTTTTTGTTGCAAATTCAACTATTTTCTAGAAAAGTAGTCGTTTTGGTTAAATTCCACAGTCTTTTATTTAATGTAAAATCTTCTTTGGTTGAAATATCAACTATTACGTTGTTCGTTTAGAATTTATCTTTTTTGGTTGAAAATTCAACTAGTTGGTTGAAAGTTGAAATACTTTCTTAAAAATTAATTATATGCTTGAAGATTTTACTATTTGGTTGAAACAAAACTTTTTTGTTGAAAATTCATATTTTCGAGTTGCAAGTAAACTGTTTTCTCGAATATTCGTCTTTTTGGCTTAAGAATTCTACAATTTGGTCGAAATTTGTTTTCTTTCTGCACCGAAAAATCTTTTCGATTCGGAAATTCACCTCTTTCGATGAAAATTCGCCGTTTTGGTTTTGAAAATTTATACGTTTTGGTAGAAGTACCATCTTTTTTTGGTTAAAAATGCACCTTTTTTGTTGAAAGTTGAATTACTTTCTTAAAAATTAATTCTTTTGGTTGAATATTCTACTATTTGGTTGAAAATTAACTTTTTGGTCGAAAATTAACTTTTTTGTTGAAAATTCATATTTTCTAGTTGGAAATAAACCGTTTTCTCGAATGTATGTCTTCTTGGCTTGAGAATTCAACAATTTTCTCGAAGTTTTTTTTCTTTCTGAACTGAAAAATCTTTCTGGGTTAAAAATAGAACTCTTTTGATTAAAATTCGTCAGTTTGATTTGAAAATTCATATCTTTGAAAAGAAATTTCATCTCTTTTGGTTAAAAATGCAACTATTTGGAAGATTTATCTCTTTGGTTGAAAATTTAATTATTCCTCGAAATAAAAACCCCATTTTTATTGTAATGCCTCTACAAAATATAATTGCTTTTTTAAACCACTCATAAATACTAAAGAATAAAAATGAAAGTAATATTAAAGGAAATTTAAGCGAATTCAAGAGTACTCAAACGAAGTAAAGACAATTTTAAAGAATTGAAGGGAATTTTAAACAACTTAAGTAAATTAATGGGAAGACAATGGAATTCAACATAATTTAAGTGATTTCAAATAATGATTTCAGATAATTCAGGGGAACTTATTTGAATGTTTCCCAGAATTATATTTAATTCCCCAAAAGTTCATTGAATTCTTTTGAATTTACAGTGAATGGCTTTATTGATTCAATTAGTAACCCACTTTTTACTAATTCAAATTTTAAGAGTGCAATTTTGTATGTTTTGGAATCAAAATTAAAGAAAAATTATACAAATAGGGGTTATTTTGAATTTTTCTTGCTGCTACAATTTCTACAATTATCTTCCTCCTAGAAGTGTTAAAAAAAAGGTTTTATGACGAAATCAAAAGAAATTTACTATATTTGATGTTTATATTCGAAAACCCAATACCATTCATTTCTCTGGTTGATTCATTCATTTACTTTCTCTTATCGAAGTTTCGAATTTTGATATGGTCATTTTAAAAGTAAATATAATATTTTTTCTTTCAAATAAAAGTGGATGTCTGATTTAGCGTTTAAAATAAAGGAAGCCCCATCGATTGCTTCTTTAAAATATTTTTTAATTGGCATTTCATAATTTTTTTCTGAAATTCATGCGTTTGAATTTACTTTTCTCATTTTTATAATAAAATAAAATAAGCTACAAAAAAATAAACATAGGCTGATTCACAAAGCTTTCATATTTTTCAAATCTTTGTATGCAATTTTTTTTTACGTTCTCTGAGCGTAAATTTGGACCCAAATTACCTATGGTTTTGTAGTCAGATCAATTTATTAAAGAAACTGAATTTTGAAAATAGTAAATTGTTTTGTCCTTCAAAGGGGTCTTTTAGTATACTTATTGTATATTTTATTATAATACGGTCCTTTCCGTTAAGTTAGCGAGAACGAAAAGTGCAGTCTTCAAATATACTATGTAAACTTCTATTATTTTGAAATCTAAAAAATAGAGCATCTAAAAAAGGAGAGATGTAAACGTTCTAATTAAAAAGGGTATTTTTGGACCTCCCTTATACAAGTAAAGCATCTTTTCTTGTTTATATATCACAAAAACAGTTTTTCCTATCCAAACTCAAAAAACCTCTCTAACTCTCTTTTTTAATGCATCTTGATCAATATACAACATTCTTCCCTCATATTTGCAGTGTGGCGAATCTCAGCAAAACCTCGGAAGCCCGAAGTGAAAAGGGCCATTAGGATTAGTTGGGAATAGTGTTTCCTGCAACGGAATGTGCCTGGAAGTCGGTGGATCGATGAACTCTCTCGGGAGCGCGTTGAATGACCCGGATTGACGTAGGAAGGACAGCGGTATCCAAAATAGAAAGTCGATGAACCAGCGCCAAAGACAAGGTGTGAATCTTGACCCGGGAGATAGCTGGACCTGAGGAAGCTGAAGGAAGGAGGTGAAATTGGCGAGGGATGAGGAGGGAGAAATTGGAGAACGAAGTAGAGGACAAATTGAAGGACGGAAAAGAGAAATTAGAGAGAGACCAACAAGACGCAGGAGAAGTCAGTGAAGGACGAGGAAGAATTTGAAGGACGAAGAGGAATTGAAGAACTTGAGGAAATAAGAAAAGTTGCTGAAGGAAGAGGAGGAATTATTGAAGGACGAGTAGAAGAAACTGGAGAAAGGCGTGAAAGAGAAAAAGAGGACTGCTTCGAGGTCAAGTGGCGTCTTTCCCTCCCGGTGACGCCATGTAAATTCATGCCGGCGTCTCTCGTGAAGGGCCAAAGAGGACAGACCTTGCCGACTGACCCAGAATCACTCCTTCGTCGCTGACCCCAGTGCGGTGGTTTTTCTGAAATGGGACGCGGCGCAGCCCGGAGCTAAATTAGCCGTGATGTCCAATAAGAGTAAGAGCCAGCCGCAACTACAGCATCAGCATCAGCAGCACGTGATCAAGCCAGTTGATCAGGTGCCGCCGCGTTATCAGCCGCCTCCGCAGCCGAGTTCCGGAATCCTCAAGAACCACCTGCACTTTGCGAATGCCCCGCCAGTTTCCGGTCCTTCGACCACTGCTACCAATTTGAATCAGAATCATCATCAGCAGCACCAGCCGCAACCCAGGAGCGCACCATCCAAGGATGCGCCGAAGGTAGAACACCATCAGCAGACCGGGACCAAGGTTCCGCAACAAGGTCCTTACCTCCCGGCCAAGGTCACGGGTCAAGGTCAACTGCTGCCGCCGAATAGCCAGTACCCGGTAGGCCAGCCGGCCTCTAGACAGAGAATCAGCGACGAGGATTTTCTCAGATTGGGCCCTCTGGAGATGCTCAAGTTTGTCAGGAAGACGGAGGGTGACATCGCGCGAGTTGCCGCTGAACAGAATCGTCAGATACAGACTCTGGTGAGATTAGCCATAGTGATAAGTGACTTCCGGTTCCGGAAAGCATGCATGGGAACTTCCGGAGCTGGAAGAATAGAGTTGGGTTCAACAGAGTTTAATGAAGAATGCGAGTGAATATTTTTTCTTTCTTTTAGCTCGCCGAACTTCGAGCACTGAAGGAAGCGAACCAAAGACTAAGTGACGACAATCAAGAGCTTCGCGACCTTTGCTGTTTTCTGGACGATGACCGGCAGAAAGGACGAAAATTGGCTCGTGAATGGCAGAGGTTTGGTCGTTACACGGCCAGCGTGATGCGACAGGAAGTGTCTGCTTATCAAAACAAATTGAGACAGCTTGACAACAAGCAACAGGAGCTCATCAAGGACAACCTGGAACTGAAGGAACTTTGCCTATACCTTGATGAGGAAAGGGGCGGAGGTCAAAGAGATGATGGGGATGGATCCAGTTCAAGTACAAATGCTGATGAATCTGCCCCACCAAGACAAAGGCACACGTCAATGTTCAATGGTACCAATTTTAATTTCAAGGTCAAATGGAAATGACTTCTTAGATTTAACACTGTTTCTAAAAAGGGGGACAAATAGTGAGATTTTGTTGAGCTTACAGATTTTATTTGATATTTTAGTATGCTGATGGATACTTGAACTAATGAGGATCATCGACATTCCATTCTTTCTTTCTTTTTTTTAGATCAGACTATGCAGTACGTAAGAAGTTTGGAGCAGCGAGTGAAGCAGTTGGAAGAGGATAAAAGCATACTTCAAGCTCGGGCACAGGGATGGGAAGCGGGTCCAGGTGAAACCTGGGAGAATTCCAACAGTCCAGGGGGGGACCCTTACTTAGGCAGCCGGCCGGAAGCTGTTGTCCGAGCTCTTCAAGTTCTCGAAGTGAGAGAGCAGCTCGAGAGAGAGGAAGGACATGATGGAGAAAAGGCTTTAGTTCGAGAAATGTGCAACGTATGTAGCTTCATTAAAATTATACTCATAGTTGTTTATGTTCAACATAGTCCAGTGGCTACTGAAATACTTTTATATGTATGCACTGAGAGGTTCCCGTCATAAAATTCGTTTGAAACTTACAGAAAGTTCCTTCATTACGAATATCTCGGGTATTTTTTTTTAAATCCGACTAGTTTTTATTTAAACAATTTTTTCAAACAATTTCTTTATTAATAAACGAGGGGTTAATGACTAGGAATTTTGATGTACATCAGAACTTAAAAAATCCCGAGAATTCAAAAAATTTATAATAATTCAAAGAATTCATAAGAATTCAAGGACTTGAAAAGCTTTCAATTAATTCAAAAAAATACAAGAAATTCAGAAGGTGTTCAAGGAATTGAAAAGAATTCAAGGTTTTCAAAATACTTGAAGGAATTCAAGAGAATTCAAGAAATTCAAAAGAATCCAAAATGATTAAAAGAATTCAAGAAATTCTAAATAATTCAAGAAATTCCCAGTAATGCAAGGAATTTAAAGGATAAACATTTTTTTCAAAGAATTGGACAAGATCAAAAGAATTCCAGTAATTCAAAAGAATTCAAGAAATTCAAAAGAATTCAAAGCATTAATAGGAGTTCAAGGAATTAATAAGAATGGAAAGAATTAATAGGAATTCAAGGAATTAATCAAAATTGAAGGCATTCAGGGCATTTAGAAGAATTCAGAGAATTCAAGGAATTCAAAAGAATTGAAGGAATTCAAAGAAGTTCAAAGTATTAAAAAGAATTCTAGGAATTGAAAAGAATTCGAGGGATTCAAAAGAATTCGAGGACTTCAAAAGAATTCGAGGAATTCAAAATCATTCTAAGAATCCAAGAGACTTCAAGGAATCCAAAAACTTCAAGAAATCCAAATGAATTCGGGGAATTCAAACGAATTCGAGGATTTCAAAAGAATTCGGGAAATTCCAAAGTATTCGGGAAATTCAAAAGAACTTGAGTAATTCATAAGAATTCGAGGCATTACAAGAACTCAAGGAACTCAATCCAATTCAAGGCATTCAAGGAATTCAATGAATACAAAAGAATTCAAGACATTTAAAAGAATTCGAGGCATCCAAAAGAATTCAAGGACTTCAATAGAATTTAAGGAATTCAAAAGGATTGAAGAATTTAAAAGAATTCAAGGAGTTTTAAATAATTTAAAATAATTCAAGGAATTCAAAAGGATTCAAGGCATTTAAAAAAACTCAAGGAATTCAAAGAATTCAAAAGAATTGGAGGAATTAAAAAGAGTGGAAGGAAATCAAAAAAATTCATGGAATTCAAAAGAATTCAACGAATTCACGGGAATTCAAGGAACTATTAGGAGTTCAAGGAATTAATTAGAATTCAAGGAAATAATAGGAATTCAGGGAATTAATCAAAATTCAAGGAATTTAGGGCATTCAGAAGAATTCAGGGAATTCAAGGATTTCAGAAGAATTGAACGAATTTAAAGGAATTTAAGGAATTAAAAAGAATTCTAGGAATTGAAAAGATTTGAAACGAGTTCAAGAAATTCCAAAGGCTTTAAGACATTCAAAAGAATTTAAAGAATGCAAAAGAATTCAAGGACTTCAATGGATTTCAAGGAATTAAAAAGAATTCAAAAACTTTAATAGAATTCCAGGAATTAAAAATAATTCAAAGACTTCTATAGAATTCAAGGAATTCAGAAGAGTTCAAGAAATTCAAAGGAATTCAAGAAAATTAAAAGAGTTCAAGGAACTAAATAGAATTCAAGAAATTCAAAAGGCTTTAAGGCATTCCAAAGAATTCAAGGAACTCAAAACAATTCTAGGAATCCAAAAGACTTCAAGGAATCCAAAAACTTCAAGGAATCAAAAATAATTCGGGGAATTCAAACGAATTCGAGGATTTCAAAAGAATTCGGGAAATTCAAAAGAATTCAAAAGAATTGGAGGAATTAAAAAGAGTGGGAGGAAATCAAAAGAATTGATGGAATTCGAAAGAATTCAACGAATTCACAAGAATTCAAGAAATTATTAGGAGTTCAAAGAATTAATTAGAATTCAAGGAATTAAAAAATAGTCCAAGACTTGAATAGAATTCCAGGAATTCAAAAGAATTCAAAGACTTCAATAAAATTCAAGGAATTCAGGAGACAATCAAAAGAATTCAAGGAAATCAAAAAAATTCAAGGAACTAAAAAGAATTCAAGAAATTCAAAAGGCTTTAAGGCATTTAAAAAATTCAAGGAATTCAAAAGAATTCTAGGACTTCAATAAAATTCAAGGAATTCAAAAGAATCCAAGGATTTCACAAGAATTCAAGGAATTCAATTAATTGGAATGAATTTAAGGAATTCGAAAATTCCAGTTGAATGGAAACTTCTCTTCATTAATTTTTATTGAAAAATTAATATCTTGAATGACATTTGCTCTTACGAATATCCATTGTGAAGAACAATTTATGAAGAACAATTTATGAAGAGAAGTTTCTATTCAACCAGAATATTTATATTTTCTTTCAAAAGACCTGACATCGATATAGACAAAACAACTTTCAAATTTGGTCGAGGAATAGTTTTTATTTTGTTTTAGTTTTTATTTTGTTCAAAGATGATTGAGGGATATATTTTCTTTAGCATCTTCAGCATCTTGTACAGAAAATCAGAAAAGTATGATTAACTCTCTACATTTGAATCGTTATAAACAATAATTGAAAATTATTTTCCAATGAAAATATCATTTTTGCCAAAACGATGACCTCAAGCACGCAGAAATTGACGAATATTCAAAAATTGTATAATACAGAAAATACTCCTTGTTAGAAAATCTACATTTATTTCATATAAAATAATTTAAAAATAAAATAGTCTTCCTATGTCAAATTTTGAATTGATTTGGCTAATTGAAAAATTTAGAAAAAGAAGTCCTATTTCTATACTTGATATTCGCTTCTAACCGGCAATAGAGATAAAAGATCTCTTTTATTCTAGCAATAAAAGACATCGCCAGTCTGGTTTTATTCTAGGGCATGAAATTTAATAACGTCTAACCTGTTCTATTTCAACGATAAAAGGAATATTGTCTCTCCTTTTACTGAAATATTGTTGAAATATTCTATCTTCTGGCTATCTTATAATTTTATTCTGTTATTATTTATTTGTTTTATTTATATTTTATTAACTATCATTCGAAGCCAAAGTCTTTTCTAACCATTTTTAATATTGTAATACTATTTTTTCTTTTTTGTTGTCTTATATATGAGGATGAGAGAAAATTATAAGTTTCGAGGAGAGCTGTATTAAAAGAAATATAAAATGTAAAAAGTAGTCAATGTTACAAAAAAGGGTTTCGTAGCCTACCAAGACGAAAATAAGTCATTCAAACATCCCCTCCCATACTTTCCCTCGCCTAATACCCCTATATTCCCCTACTTCCCCTCTCCACACTTCAAACTTTGCGTGCACTTCCTTCCACAACTTCTTCCTCATCTTATTACCCCTCTCCGCACTTCCCACACTTTTCCCCTCACTTATTGTACCTCCCTCACTTCCCCTAGTTCCGCTCCCCTCATTTCCTCTCACGTCACCTACTTCCCCTCCCTTCATTTCCCTTCATTTAATCCTACTTTCCTGCTTCCCTCATTTTCCCTACTTACCTGACTTACTTTCCTCTCACTTCTCCTACTCCCCTACCCTCATTTCTCCTATTTTCTCTCCATTACTCAACTTATTCCTTATATGCTTCCCCCTCTCCTTACTTCCCGACGTTTCTCCTCACTTGCTGTATCTCCCTAATTTCCACTTACTTCCCCTTCCATTATTTCCCATCACGTCACCTATTTCCCCTCCCCTTATTTACCATCGTCACCTACTTCCCCTCCATTCTTTCTTTTTCATTTCGCTGCATTTCCTCTTACTTCCCCCCTCCCCTAATTTCTCTTATTTATCTCCCATCATTTCCTCTCAATTCCCCTACTACCCTCCCCTCCCCTCATTTACCCTATTCCTCTCCCCTCATTCCGCCACCCTCATTTCCCGTTCTTCCCCTCTCATTGTAAGTTGTGAGTTAAGAGTTTCCCTCACATCCCCTTCTTGGAAAAAAGTACGACAATAAGGCCGCTACGAATAAGATCGCTTCCTCTCATCCTTGCTCGAACTCGCCGAGACGCTTCCCCACTGTCACGCTGACTTCGAAATTCCAGTCAGCCGCTACCAATAGTGCCGCCGTAGAAATCGCAATTTTTATGGTTTTCAGGATAGTTTTTTATGTTATCCAAACATATCGAAATTAATTGTGATATTTTCATATTTTATAATATTTTTCGATATTATATTTGGATAATATAAAAAAACTCTCCTAAGAACCATAAGAATTGCGATTTCTACTGCGGCACTATTGGTAGCGGGTGACTGGAATTTCGAAGTCCGCGTGCGAGTGGGGAAAGCGTCTCAGCGAGCACGAGCAAGGATGAGGGGAAACGGCCTTATTCGTAGCGGCCTTATTGATAGCTTGGACTGTCTATCTAATTCTAAGCGTTCAAACTTGAACAATTATATTTTCGATTGAATGTTTAAAATTTGAATATTTTCAGATTAGAATTTTGAAAATTGGTTCATTTAAAATTGAAAGGAATCGAAATTGTATTATTTCTAATTGAAAGCGTTTAAATCTGAATAAATAAAAATGTTTACTATTGAATTTAAATTATTTCCAATTCGAAGCGATTAAAATTTGGCAATTTGAAATTGTAAATCTGAATTGAACGTCTCAAAGTCTAGGCTGCTGAAAGTCTAAAATTTGAAATTGTTATTAGATTTGAAAAATTAAAATTGATTTCACAAGTTTTTCTAAAATCAACTCATAACTTCACCGCCATATTCACCATTCGAAATGGAAAAATTTTCAATTATTATAAACCTTTGAAATTGAATTATTTGAAAAACCGTTCAAAATAAAAAGTAATTTTAAATAGCAAACATTAAAAATGAAAAAATTTCTACTTCGGAACATTGGAACTTAAGCGAAAATCAGAATTTCATTCAAAACTAAAAAAAAATTATTTACCAAGAATTGTGATATTACTGAAACTATTTTATCCTCAAGCCCTTAAAAGTTTCAATTATTTTAAGTGAATTGACTATATTTGTCAAAATTCAACCATTTCAATTTTAACTCAAAAATTAAAACTTATAAAAGGGATGAATTGAAAATTCTGCGTTGAACATGAAAATTCCGAACTCTAAAAATTTAACCATTAAACACAATTTTTAATTTTATCAATTCAAACCTTTTAATTCAAACACTTCGTTTAGAATTATTATTCATTATTGAAATCTTCTAATAAAATATTTTTCAATTTTGAATAATTAATTTTTTTAATCTTCAATTAAAAATAGCACAATTTTTAAATATGTGCATTGAAAATTAAAAATTGAGAAAAAAGAATACAAAACCATATCGCTATGATTCCAGTTTGTGAAATTGCACAATTTGAAGTATTTTAATTAGAAATTGTTTATTTTTAAGTTTAGTTTGAAATGTTCAAGGTTTTGGATAATTTTCATATAGAAAATAATTAAATTTGCATTTTTAAGGCTTGAATTTGATAAATGTTTTCTTAATTTTTTAATTGTTTTGAATATATTTTTGAGGCGTCTAATTTAAAACTGTTAATTTACAAATCCTTAAATCTGGAAATTGTGCGACTACCAAGTCTTCGATATGGATAATCTATGATTATGATGAATTAAAAAGAATTAGAAAATGTTTTTCGTTTAAAATTGAAACGAAATGGCCCTGAAATCCAGAAATTTAGAAATGGCTCTGAAAATTTTAATAATTAAATTTGAAACTACAATTGTGAAATTTTGATTTGAAAACCTCCAACAATTAAGACATTTCAAATCAAATATTTTCGAATTTAAGCTTTTGAAGCAAAAAGAATGTAGTTTTAACGCCTCAAAAAAAAACCTGTTTTCAAATTTTGCATGCAAAACTATAATTTTAAATTGAAATTATAGAAATTTAGAAACTAATAAATATTATTAATAAGTATCACCTTACCTAGTATCAAACAACATGCCAAGATTCACATTTTCACCGTTAAAAATGAAAGAATTTTAAATATTGTGTCAAAAATAGATCATTTTCAAATTTTGCATCACGTTTTTTAAAATACAATCATTTTTATCTGAAGTGTAAAATTAATAATTTGTAGATCAGCGATAAAGCAATTCCACGCTAGCGGAACAACCTCAAGTGAAAAGAAAATGTTATAAAATGTCAAATTGATCTATAATAAATAATAAACTATCGTGATAGATAATGAATTTTTACATTCTCATCCAGAGAAGGTCTTAGATTTGTGTAAAATTAGACCCCCCCGGTTTTTGTCAAATGTCCACGTTTTGAGACTCCCTGAACCCAAAAAACAGGTTTTTACGAATGTGTCTGTCTGTCTGTATGT
>JAABKJ010000684.1:0-46347 GCA_011634705.1 Andricus grossulariae | reverse complement strand
TATATATATATATATATATATGATTTATGAGATTTTATTATATTTTAAAAGACCTAAAGGTATTTCAGAAAATTTGTAATATTTGCAAATATTTCGAAGGATTTTTTTTTATTTCAAGGGAGTTTTTAAGATTTTCATGGATTTCATTGATTTCAATTGATTAAAGGGCTCTCAATAAGGTGTTTTAATGATTTTACTAATTTATCAAAGGATTTCGTAGGACTTCCAATATTTTAAAGCATATAATCGGAATTCATGTAACTTCACGAGATTTTATAATATCGTCATAAATTTTAAAGAATTTATTCACAAGAGTTAACGAATTTCGTAGAATTTCAAAGATCTAAAGAAAGTTTCGAATATTTCAAGGCATTTTTCAATATTTAAATATTTTTTAAATATTTCAGGATATTTAAGACGATTTTAAGAAATTTTCTATACATTTGAATAAATTAACGAGATTTCAAAGGATTAAAAATTTTTTTGGGGTAGTTAAAAATATTTCAAGGAATTTTCAATAGATTTGAATACCTTTAAGCAAGTTCAAAGAAATTCGAAGCAATTTGAAAGGTAGCAAGGAATTTCCAAGATCTTTGAAAATTTTCAAATTATTTCAAAATATTTCACGGCATTTGAAAAGTCTTAGAGTATTTTGAAGGATTCCAAGGAATCTTTAAGGGATTTATAAAATTTGTGGGTTCAAAGAATTTCTGAGATCTTTGATAGATATGGAACGTTTTTATAGGAACTACAAGGCTGTTGCGCATTAAAAGATTTCAAAGGAATTTTAAAGAATTTGAACGGATTTTATCAGATTTCTTGAACCTTATTTATCCTAATAATGTTTATTTTTGTCGGAATTTTACATCGGAAGTTAATTATACAAACTAATTTGAATAAAACCGATTAGTTTCATATTTTTATATATTTATTTATTAATATTATATTTTTAGAAATAATTTTAATATTGCAAAACATCATAATAAAAGTAAAGTGTTACTTTAACTTTATTCAAAACAATTATCAAATTAGGATATAAGGGGAATATCGATTATTTTCCGTTCTTCAACTAACTTCATTCATTGCAAATAACTTTTGTGTTACCTGATGACAATGTCATGCTATTAAAGTGTTATCATTTTATAGAATGATAAACTGTTTTGATTTTATTGAAAAGATATAACGTCATATATTTGAAAAACCTAATCAGGGATACGTTAACGGATGACATTCACTCATATTTAATAGATTTTGTCAGATAGTTTATTTTTGGCGAAAATACGCTTAGTAAAACCCTATAATTAGGAAAATTATTCATCCGAACACAAGCGTATAATATTTCAGATACATGATATTTGAACTTTTTGATTTTCAATCATTGAAAAGAAATACAATTTGCTTTAAGTCAGCCATTTGAATTACGTAGTAGTATACGTCATGCTTAGGCAGCCATAACGCGTTGCAAGTAGTATAAGTCACTTTGCGCCAGACATATATTATCCCCAGTAGCTTAAATCGTTTTAATGCAGTAGCGAGATAATTCAAGTATTATATGCCATTTGAAGTAATTTCATCACAATTAGTGGTCTGATATGGCCCCTAAACACTTTTTTTCTGAAATAATCTGCGTAATGCGTAATGCATAATGTGTATTTTTCGTGTGTTTCGAAATTCAAGATTTTATTCTGTCCTCCAATATAATTATTTTCAATTTATTCCTTATTGACAATATTCTTTGTATATTGTAGAAGAAACACAGTGATTTCTGGAAAATAAATGTTTATTGGTCACTTCAGACAATTAATGCTAATGAAATTACAAATTTTCGTATTCTGAGTCTGATAATATCATCAAAATTTTTTTTTTATTCTGTAATATTGAAAACATATTACTCATATTAATCGGGAATTCACTGTTTAAAATCGGCTAGAGCTTACAATTCTCAACCGATTTCAATGTTTTTTATATAACTGTTATAAATATTTTTTAATTTATCATTATGTGTTATTTATTGTGAAAATAAATAAACTAAAAATGAGATATATAGAGAATATTATTTTTTATCGCCAAAGAAAAGACTTGAGTAAAGTTTCTGCGCCTAAGAATCAATGCAGATGCACTCAGGGAACATACATAATTAGCTTAGGATTGAAACATCGATTATTATAAACAAATTATATCCAGAAGTACTTGGATGAGGAGCTCAACAACAGAAAAAAATTGTTGACAAAAAGTGCTAATGTATCTTATTGAAATAATACACGTGACAAATAATTACCAAATATTAACAATAATTATTGTTATAAACGTTTTAATGAATAAATAGTACATTTTTACGTAGGTAAACATATCTTTTCTCATCAAACATGTATCACATATTTACAAAGATGCACATTTATAAAGATGAAATATTTCCTATTGGTAATGATACAATTTATAAACAAATTCCAAAATTAGTCACTTTTACATAGAAAATTTTTTATTTCTTCTACTAAAAATATTCCATGCAACCAAATAGTAATATTTCATTAGGAAAGTGTGTCGCTGAGTCTTCAATGTTACTGTTATTAACAAATTAATAAATACATAGTACATTTATGAATATGTATTTAATCATTTTTGATAACGGTGACGGAATATTACTATTCGGTTGCCTGGAATATTTTTTCAAACAAAAAATTCATTTTTTTATGCGAACGTGACAAAATTTTGAATTTTTTAATAATTTTTATTTTTCACAACAATAAATATATAACATTTTTGAATTTGTTTGATTACTAATCAGTTAAATACCTTGTTTTTAATAAGAAAAACAATTTTTACCTACGCAAAATGTGTAAACATTAATATGTCTTTAATAATTTGCTAGTAGCAATAACAAACTAAGAGTCGATGACACATTTTCTTAATAAAATATTTTTATTCAGTGGTCTGGAATATTGTTAAGTAGAAGAAAATTTTTTTTCAAATTTAAAAGTGACTGATTTTATAATTCGTTTAAAAATTGTTTGAAATTTCTATAATTAACAATAATAAATAGTAAATATCTATAAATGTGTGTGATTAATAATCAATTAAAAATATATTTGAAACTAGTTTGATATGAAAAACAATATATACCTACAAAAGAAAAAGCAAATATGTACCAGTTTTTTATTAAATCATTTGTAACAATGGTCATTGTTAATGTTTGGCATTAATTTACTACCGGCATTATTTTTTTAGAACAAATTCAAAAACATACATTTTCTGGGCACCCTAATAGAGGTTTTCAAGTAGGATGAGTAATTTTAAATCGGCGATAAGGTACATATTTCAAGTACACTGGAATCTGGATTTCCGCAAACTGGATTTGTGCGCTCCTAGAATTGCTCTGCTGGTCAGTTCCATAATAAGGGAAACCGCGGGACCGAGAAGGAGGCTGTGCTCAGTCAAGCATGAAAAACAGCACGAGGGCAGCACTCTCAGCGCATTAGTTGCATCAGGTTGCGTCATACGTCCAAAT
Organism: Andricus grossulariae; assembly: GCA_011634705.1. NCBI lineage: Eukaryota > Metazoa > Arthropoda > Insecta > Hymenoptera > Cynipidae > Andricus > Andricus grossulariae. The sequence continues at coordinate 42,842 of JAABKJ010000684.1, read as the reverse complement.
CTAACAGAAATGATTCAGGCGGCCTTGCCTGTTCACGTTCAGAGTCCCTGGATTTGTTTCAAAGGCCACTTCGGGCCATGCCCGAAACCGTACACAAATTCAGGTTCCAGAGTATAATTCATTTGATGGCAGCCGCACAGTGGGGCAACATTTAAAACTGCGCTCTAAAACAGCCTAGAATTAACAATTCATAATAACAAAAAAGTTGAAAATGCCACTTTTGCAACTTCATTTTCATTCCTTTTCCGTAACCAATAAAAATTTGTTAATTTTATGAACAAATTATACAATAAAAATATAGAATTGAGGCATTTAAGGCATGAAATGAGCCGTGATTTCTTCAGAATAATTTGAAATTGTTCTCATAGTGATGAAAAATTTCATAACTTCATTGTTCAATAACACTCATGAACGTTATAAACGAATTCTGTAAACAAATGCATTATTCAGCCATTTACTCACATAAATACATTATGCTTTCACTGTCATGACTATAAGCTATTGTAATAGTAATATTTTAACATAAAACTTTGTCCTGCAGTCATATTTGTTAATATTATGAACAAAATATATTTAAAAATGCAATATTCGGCCTTTTATTTATCGTAATACATTCTGCTTTCTGCAAAACGACTTCTAATACATTGAGCACTGATCTTTCATCAAAAAACTTTGTCCTTTCAACATATTTTTTAATGTTATAAACAAAACTATATATAAATAAATGCACCATTTGGCAATTTTTTTACAGAAATACATTCTGTTTTGATTGAAACTACTTCAAATTGGACTAATAGTAAAAAGTGATCAAAAAAATTGACTTTTGCAACATATTTGTTAATGTTTTACCCAAATTGTATAAAAGCCACTGACAAGCAAGTGTAAAATCGTTTTAGAGGAAACATAATGTATTTCAACAGATTACGGATGATTTGTAAAAAAAAAGATAGATAAATAGCTGAAACGTACATTTGTTTATACAATTCTTTGCAAACATTAGGAAATTGGAACTCAGCTATAACGTATCTCAAGTATAATTTTTAATTTCTTCACTATGATATATAAGTAGTATAGGTCCATTTTTGTCAAAGGCAAAGTTTTCGGAAATATTAGTGGTATATTGTTAACATAAGCTTTCTTCATATTTGCTTTTTGAATTTGAATGTAATATTTCTATCTATTTAGAATGATGGGAACAAAACTTGTTTTTGAAGAGTTTCTATGGCCTCATTTGTTTGTTTAGTTAATTTTCAAACATCTTTAAAACCATAATCTGTGACAAAGTCATATCTTGTGTAACAGCAGTGCACAAAAGACCTTGGAAAGAGAAAAGTTTGTCTTTTGAAAAAGTCAGTTACTTTTATAATAGAGAATTATATAAAATGAAGAAAGAGGCTAAAAAGGAAAGAGTCAACCAAAGAAAACTCTTTTTTATACTACTATGAGCCAAGATGTTTCACTACGAATTTAGACTTCCCCATTAGGGTAATTTTGATAGGACACTACGGGTAAATATTTTAGTGTTCTGTTTTATATACAATTTTGACAATAAAGAAAGCAAAGCTGATTTTAGTCAAGATGAACTGAATTAGGCTTCACGTGTACAGTATTCTTTCTTCCTTAATTTCCTTTCCGTACTCTGCCTAGCCTGAACTTTTCCTACATCATGAGCTTCACATAAAGCATGCTCGTAAATCAAGGATACCTTGCTTTCGGGATGGATTTGCGATTTATGGCAAGTCTAGTGGTCTCATCGATCATGAAAACTCCATTGGAAATCAGTATAAGGAAAAATCAAAATTTAGTAAAGCACATTGCTTTCAATTTTCACAATATATTTCATGAAATATTACTCAGCATTTTCCAAATTTCATATGCAGAATAAATAATTTTTCGATGGCTTTATTCTGTTTATACCGAATCTCCGTTGTGTCCATATGTTACATATGGGATTGCTTATTAAAATAGTTTTATGCAGACGCAGTTCTTACTATACGAATTAAATTGCCGTAAATTAAGATGCTTATTCAAAATTGAGGGAAATAATCCCGTTTTTTCCTTATTTTCAAAATGCTTTTTGGGAATTTAAAATTTTAAGGTTTGAGCTTTCAAAAATGAATAATAATTTTTCATTCAAAGTATTTAATTCTAAGTCAGATACATTCCATTTAGAGCCTTTAAACGTTATATACTATATTTTAAAACAAAATACTAAAAATTGCAAAACCAACAATAGAAAGTGCTAGTTTCTAAACGATTTTCAATTGAAACGTTCACATTTCTACGATTTCAAGTAAATACCTTAGTAGGTTAACAATTTTAAATTCAAAATATTATGAATTGAATAATTTCAGACTGAAGAATTCAAACTACTAGTTACTTGAAATCGAACAATTGTAAATAGAATCCTTCAAGATTGTGAATTTGGTTTCAAACTAAAACACTTTTTAAAGTGTTTCATCACGTACTTTTGAATAAAACATCAAGGATTGAATAAGGAATTCAATAAAAACGTTGAAAATGAAATAGCTACAAAATCAAACTTTACAAATACGGGGCTATTTCAATATTAAATCTTTCAAATCGTTCAATATATAATTTTCAATTAAACCCGATAAAAAAATGGAATAATTTAAATTGTAAGAACATGAAGTTGACCAGTTTACAGATAAATTCAAATTTAAATTATCAACAAAAACTTCAGAAATTTATATCACTTTGAAGCGTTCGAAATTTAAAAATTAAATATATTCAAATTTTAGGTTACTTTCAAAATTAATCAATCTCTAAATGAGAAACATTTAAAATCGCACACAAAATTGTAAACATTTCAGTTTTTTTTCTTCTTATTTCTACTAAACTGAACTACCCTTTGGAATTTCCTTTGTTTTCAAGAATCGAGTGTCTTAAACAGGAGGAACAATGATCGAAACTTATGGGGAAGGGCTGATTTCAACATTTCCATCAAGTCAAGCCGTTTCAAAAATTGCACTCTTAACTGCAATCGAGATCTTTTGAATCACGAGGCACGACGTTGCTTGGGTTCCTTCACTGCATCCAGAAATGTGAAGAAGATATTTGCTGGAAGAAGCCTGACGTCGTTTCTCCCGGTTTTTCCTTCTTTAAACCATTCTCTTTGCATGGGAAGCATGAATATTTATGGTCTCATGAATATTTACGATACTCGAAAAGTACGCGTACGCCAGAACGTATTTATACGTATATAGTGTATAGGTTTCATGAGTATCTATGCATGCTTATCAGGATATATATATATATATATATGTGTGTGTGTGTGTGTATAGAATTGGAAGATCGACATATCTTCATAAGGAAAACATATTAAAGTTGAGAAAAATATTGACATTTTTAGGGTCATATGAGCTTGAATTTGAATAGTTTGTAATTCGAATTATTTAGAAATCTAATTGTCACGAATCAATAATTTATGTATCAAGGCAAAGATGCATTTTCATATTTAAAAACGGAGAATTTATCTAATTTTCTGCACTGAAAAATATTTATGTGCTGAATCGATTTCAAATCAGACAAGTTCTACATTTGAAGTCGCAACATCTATCGGGGACGAAATATATTGTTTGAAGAGAAAATTAGGCGATACGTAGTTTTCCGACTTGCGAACAAAAACATTTCTGCGAAGTTCTGCGTATTTGAATTTTGTGCTCTATTTTTCCGAAACCCCTAAATTTTGTCTATATCTTCTTTCCAAATCCGTTGGAAAATTTAAAAAAGGTTCGAAACTTATATATTTTGCAAATTTTTTGTTGACCTTCTACATTTATAAGAAAGATATCTTGTGAATTTCGTGTCAGCTAAATAACTTTTCTGGCCAGGATAATTTTTTTCTTAAAATCGAATTTTCTCATTTTCTTGCAATAATGACAGATACAAAAAAATGTTTGAGTAAAAGTTTGCATGTCTAAAAAACTTTTATAAAAAATACATCTTGTTTGTTTAGTTTATCTTATATGGTTTACGAGAAAAATTCAAAAATTAAATTTCTAGGGGAAAGGAGTATCCTGGCCTTAAAAATGCTTTACCCGCATAAAGCTGATAGGATGCCTTTCTTCCATCAACCGAAACTTTTCAATAATATTGGGAAGAATAAAAAAGGTGGGGTTTCCTAGAAAATATTTCTTACATGTTTTTAAAATTTGAAGAAAAAGAAAGATTTTATAGAACATTCGACCTTTTTTATTTATATTTGAATTTATTCAAAATTTCTCCTCCTATGAGGAAGATATCGCATCACCTTTATGCAAGCTAAACCATTTTTAAGGCCGGGAGAATTTTTTTCCTAAAAATGTAATTAGTTGATTGTTTTTGTAAACCAAGCAGAATATCGCAAAAGAGCAAACGGTATGTTTCAGAGAACTTTTGTAGACGTGCAAACTTTTATTCCAAAATTTTTTTGTATGTGTCATTGTTTGCGGGAAAAATGAGAAAATACGATTTTATAAAAAAAATCTCCTGTCCACGAAAGTTATTCAGCCTGCATACAACATACAAGATATGTTTATTATGAACATAAAAATTCAACAAACAATTGGCAACAAATATAAGTGTGGGGTTTTTTGGAAAATCAAATGAAAGGAAACAATCGATATTTTAATTAGATTAAAAGTTATAGAGATTGGGGTTTTTTGAAAAACAAAGCACAAAATTTGAATACACATAACGTCGTAGAAAAACTTTTCTTTGAGAATCGAAAAAAAAACGAGTTGCTTAATTTCCTCTACAAAACAATATATTTTGTCCCAGAGAGTTTATGACTGCTCGTATGTAGTAAGTAGAACTACTTTAGAATCGCTAATGACATGTAATTACAGTAAACGTTTTTCCTAGTTGGACCAACTGATTTACATTAGTATATGGTTTCATGTACTGAAAAAACAGTTATATTTACTACTTCGGATAGCTGGTTTTATTATTTATGTGTAATTGTTTGAACTATATTTGACTTACGGGATTCTCCAGCAACTAGGGAAGAGTATTTATAGAAGTTTCCTATGTTCCCAGAATATTAGTTATATTCCTATAATTTATTGTTTAGACCGTCCTGATTTGATTACTATTTTTATTATTTTGTCTCCCTTGTTAATTCAGACCTTTGCATGAATCATATTTTATTTACTTAATTAAATTTTTTCCTGTTTCATGAATACTAATTTTAGTCCTGCCAAAAGTTGTTATGGTTTTTCTGAATGAAATGTTAATTTTAAATTAAACTACCTAATCCTTTTGTTCTCAGTTAAAGAGTCTTGAAAGCTCTGAGGAAAGTCCCTGTTTAGTTATAGTCTCCCTTAATTATATTATTGAGATGTTAATTTTTCATTAGGTATGTGATGTAGAGACCGACATTTAGACTATAAATATCTCAGCTATTTCTATATAAATTAATTAAATTTAATTAATTCAATGTTGAAAATAATAATTTGAAAGAACCTGTCCCTCTATAATTTTCCAGGCAATTGACTGAGTTATTTAATTTTCCAATTCACTCAAAACTGAACCTAATTCAAAATTTCCTTTTTAAAATTGATTATTTTATTTAATAGGATTAAATCAGAAACTTGTGCTAACTTCTTTTGCACTTACTTAATTAATTTTTTGTTGTACCACTACGAAAAGAAGCGTCACAGTCGTTGGGCCATGCATAAATTACGTGAGGGTTTGGAATATTCTGGAGAGTTCCAGATTATTGTGCAATTTTTTTGATACGTTTATTCTGGATTATCCTGAAATGATCTAAAATATTGTTCTATTTCCGAAATTTTCTGCTCCTTCTGAAAGGTTCTTTAAATTCTCAGAATATTGTGAAAGTTTCTAAAATTCCCAGAAATGTTCTACTACACACAGAAATGTTTTGTAAGGTTCTAGAATGTTATAGGATAGAATATTTGTCAATTTTATTGATGAATCTTGAACATTGTGAAATGCTGTGGAATATTCTGGATTTGTCCAGAATCATTTTGAATTTTACAAAACATTATTTATCTAGATGGATCTCTAAAAGTTCATGACTTTTAATTCTTGAAGTGAGCCTCAATTGCCTAGAAAAAAAAGTCAGGGATTTTGAAAAGCAAATTAAAAAAGTTAGGAAATTTTTATAAGAAGTACATTAAGTATCTGTCAAGGATAATCAGAGCTACCACAAAATCACTTCAAGTCAACTTTTTTTCTCAAATTCACATTGTATTCACTTTTTAGATAAAGCCTGAATTTTCTTCAATTCTTTCAGAATATTTTGGGATATTTTTAAATATTCCTAAAGTGTTTCACAGATTCCGAAAAGTTGTAAAGATTTTAAAGTATTTAAAAATTTCCAGGAATTTTCAACAGCTTTAAAAAGTTTCAAGGGATTTCAAAAGATTTCTAAGGACTTGGAATATTTTATGGCATTTTAAAAGTTGACTGAGAATTTTAAACAGAATACAATCATTTGAAGGGATTCCAAAGCATTTTCAATATTTTGGGTTATTTCAAAAAATTCCAAGTCATTTTCAAGAGCTTTGAAATTTTTTATAAGGACTTCAAAGAATAAAAAAAATTTCAGGCAATTTTATATGAATTCAAGGAATTTTGAATTGATTTCAATCATTTAAAGGGATTTCGAAGGATTTGAAATATTTTGAGGTATTTTGAACGAAATGTCTCGTCGTGCCGAAATTTGGGACGACTAGACACAGGCTATTAAAAAAGCACTTTCAAAAGTTGCAAGGTATTTTAAAATATTTCAAAGGATTTTTAAGATTTGTAGGTATTTTTAAGAGATTTAAAATATTTTAGAAAATTTTGTATGATTCCCAGGAATTTTGAATATATTTAAATCATTTAAATTGTTTTCAGAAGATTTCAAAGGATTTTAAATACTTTAGGTACTTTAAAAGACTTCGAAGTATTTCGAATAGGCTTAAATAATTTTAAGGGATTTCAAAACATTTTAGGGTATTTTTAATACTTTCAAGAAATTTTCAAGAGCTTTACAAATGTTTAAGGGATTTTGGAAGATCTGAAGGACTTCACGAAATATAGTCAAATTTCACGGAAACATAATACTTCAATCGATTTTTAAGAGCTTATTCACAAGAATTGAAGTATTTGTTAGGATTACAAGGATTCGAAAGAATTTTTAAGATTTTAGGATATTTTTAAGCTTCCATATAATTTTCCTTCTTTTCACATTGATTTCAATGATTTCGAGGGATTTCAGAAGATTTGAATTATTTGAATGTATTCAGAAACATTGCAAGAATTTTTTATTGATTTTGATCATTTTTACGGTATAATCATATTTTACGGTATTTTTAAATATTCCAAGGCATTCTAAAGAGACCTCAAAGATTTTGAGGAATTTCCAATGATTTCAAGGGATTTGGAAAATTGTCATGCGGTTTTAAAGAATTTATTATAATTTCGTAGAAAAATATAAAACGACTTTACACGACGTATAAGACTTTAGGATATTTGATAAGATCCCAAGGGATTTACTATTACTATTTACTAAGCAATTTCGTTCAATGCTCTTGAACTTCCCTGAATTTCTCTAAACTCGTTTCAAGCTTACTAAATTCAATGAATTTGTCCATATTTTTAAACTGCTTTCAATTCACTTGAATTTTAAGGAATTTCATAAAATTCTGCTCATTTCTCTTAAATTATTTTGAATTCTTGTAAATTTAAAGGAACGTTAAGCATATCATTAATGTAGATTAGTCTTTGTTAGTCACTTGTTGAGTTAGAAATAATGAATTTTATTTCAAATTTGTTTGATTCCATTTATAAAAAATTCTATATTGAAAATCAAGTAAAAGTCAGAGAATTTTTATAATGATGTTTTCCGGCCACTATGTTCAATTTGCCTTTAGTGAGATCATGAAAAAACAACACGACTAATGGTTGCTAGGCTCGTGAAGTTATGTTCATGCATTTCGCTGATTTTCGAAATTAGATAATTCTGATATTAAATGGACCACTGAATTGAGCCTCAGCACTTTTGATACCTCAGTTTTTACTGTGGTTACAACAAAAAACAGGAGGTATGTTATGAGAAGAATATATCCCAAGGTAGGAATCAGTTTTAGGGATGATCGCAAGCTGGAAGCATTCATGCAGATTCGGCCGACCTATCATTGGGAAAAAATCGCGGGGAATCTTTTTGCTGCCTTCGCGGCAAATAGCATCTCGGCATCAAACTTTCAGACAGAAAATTGTTCACTCCTGAGGAGATTGAGGCTGAGCTGATTTTTGTGAGAATAACTGGAGCCTTACGGTCTTTTGATATAGATCAAAGCGAAACAGATTGGTCTTTTTTTATTGGCCCAGGTGGTGGCTAGAATGACGATCTTGCGCTCTCGCGCTGCCGAAATTAGTGGAATCCTCATCGGGCTTGGAAATCGAGTTAAGCTTCGAGCCATTCGGTTGGGTAGTCTAATTCAATTATATCCGCGGTGACCTATATAACGGGTGGCTCGCGCACTCGTTTAGATTTCAAATTATGCGCACGATGTGAGCTTGCACCAGGATACGACTCAGCGAGTGCCTGGCTCGCAAATACCAATGTTCTCTTATTTTCCAAGTTTGCACGAGAAATGAAGGAGAAAAAAACGCCCTTTGATTGTGCTTTGCTTTTTTACTTACCAGCGGCAAATGACATTGCGATTCCTATTATTCCTCGGATCTTTTATTCATCGTTTCCGCTGCCACTGGAAATGAATGTAAAAATCATTTCTCTCATGTCGCTGTGTATTATTCCTTCATTAACGGTGCAGCTTGTTTGTTCGGCTAATGGATGTTATCGTGTGACCTGTTCTTGTAGCACATGAAGCAATGATATTTTCTTCTTCTTATATTAGTAAAAGGCAATTTTTATCTCATTATTTTCATGTGCAAGATGGTCAGATAAGTAATGTAATTATAAACGCTTCATTATGATTATAATCGGAGAAAAGGATAAGTGGAAAAAGTTTGCATTCATTCTAGTATTTCCCTTTCCAATGTCTGATTATGTTTTTAATGCATTCTTGTACATCAAATTTGAGAAGAAAAGAACTTTTGAGGCGCAGAAAAAATCTTCTAACTTGAATTTTGTACAAGAAGTACGTTAAAGTTAGAGGAGTTTTTTAATAGTCGAATTAAAATACTTTGGCTGAACAAATTTCCGTTAAGTTACATTTTTGTTCTCACGAATCTCTCAGATTCGAATAGTGAACATTTTAAATTGCCCGGTCACATACAACTGCGTTTTTTAAGATTAATTATTTTGAACAAATTTCACAAAACTGATCTGCTCAACCCAAGGTGCTGGCAGTCCTGTTTTCTTTATCGCTTCTGGTATGCTTTAAGACTATGTATTTCAAGGCCTGAAAGAAAAAAATGGCTTGAACTCTTGTTTGATAAAAATCGATTTTTCGGTTAGATTGCAGAATAGGGGCATCGCCCTTATTTTGGCTGAAGACAACATTTTTTTTTTGCAACAACCTATTAGTATCTTTAATTGAATGATAAATTAAGCGATTTGACGAGGCAAGAGCTCAAAATTATTGTTACTTTTGTTACTATGATATCTCAAATATGGGTCCTCGTCAAATCGCTTCATTTATCGTTCGCGATGTTTTCATTGTCGTTATTATTCAAAAATTTACAAAAGGAAAATGATTTCTATTTCATTTGATATGGCAAAGTCATGAAGAATCGTTTCATCAACTTGGCATTGCATATTTAAAAAAAAATTAAGAATAGATATACAAAAAGTGCGACTGAAACTAGAATAATTCTAGTTTTAGTTGGTTAAATAAGCAATTCATTTATTTTTCAAATATTTTATTTAAAAGACTCAAAAATATTATCAATATTTTACAATTATAACCTTATTATCACAAATTCTACGCAAAATCGCTCAAAAAGGGATTGGAGAGGTAAGTATTAAAGTTTCCACGTCTGCGGAGAGGTTGAGTAACGAGTCGCGATAAAGGTATCGAGCATCCGAGGAAAAACGGTTTCCGATGTGCTAACCTAAAGCGAGACTTAAACCCAAGAGACGTTTAGAGCTGAAGAACGAGCTGAAGAAAATTCTGAAATTTCCATAGGTGGCTCTGTTCGATAAAAGTGTCGAAAAGTTAAAAATTGAATATTGTGAGACACCGCAGGCTAGAAGATGACCTCGTAAGTGGCTAAATTTAAACTACGTTTTACGATAGGATGAAAGGAGTAGAATAAAGAAAGAAATCGAATATCGCGTGTGCCAAGTCGCTTAATAGTACGGCCTGGCCATATGCTGCGTAATGTTGCGATTTCTATGATAACGTTCTTCTTGCAGAACTTTCCCCCTTGTGGATTATCTGCCGTTGAGAAGAATTCGAATGGACTTATCTGGTTTCTGCCGCATATACACTTGATATGTCCCCATCGATCGAATCCTTCTTTGGATTGGTGCCAAATTTACGAGAATTCGAAAAACAGAATTTTAAGTATAGAGCAGACTTAAAGTTACTTTTACTACTTGGAATTCCTCACTATTGGTTAAAAATAACGCATACTACTTGACATAAGTTAAAGCCGACTCAAAATTAGGTATACTACCTGCAAACACACATATCTGATTTAAAACAACTTATATTACTTGAAATCCTTTATAACAGCCTTATATTTTCTTACATTACTAGGCACCCTTTAAGATTGACTAAAAATGAAATGTAGTACTTCAAATCCTTCACGTATGTCTTTAAATTATTTATACTACTTCACATGCCTTATGTCCGACTTGAAATTATGTATACTACTTTGTTATCCCAATGATTGGCCTAAAAATACTTATACTACTTGATATCCCTCACGACTGTCTCAAAATGACATAATACTTGAGATCCCTTACGACTGACATAAAATGACTTATACTACTTAAAAATTCGTTAGGCTGACATTAAACTATATATATATATATATATATATCACTTGCAATTCCCTATGACTGCCTTAATATGAATGTTAATTATCACCTTTCTTTTGATTCGTTGGGCCTCTTATGATTTTCCTATGATGAATTTCATATAAGTTTTTCGTGATTATGGGAAATACATTATATAAAGTCTTGGTGGTTTTGAAGAACTTTAGGTTGAATAGTCCAAAAATGGCCATTCTGACCAAATATATAAATTTATTATGGGGAAAAGAACTTTTTTTACTTCCAAAAATGGCATCGTATGGTACTAATCTTCGATTGCCGCTGTACAATTTTTCAAGCTGAGATATGCTATTCTACCGTTATCATTATTTGATCTTGTATTTACTGGCTGGATCATCATCATCTGATCTTGCCTTCACTGGCTGAGTCATCATCAACATATGATCTTGTCTTCACTGACTAGATCATCATCATCATTTGATCTTTCCTTCACTGGTTAGATCATTATCATCTATATCAACATTATCTGCTTCAGTGAAACCTTTTTATGGAGCCGGCTGGAAAGTTTCAAATGCAGAGTTCAAAAACATAAAATGTTACAATGGCGAGAACTTATAAAAGAAAAATGTACAGACAATCATAGTCAGAAGAGTCTATGGCTACGGCTGTAAAATCTGTCTTGCAAAAGAATTTCAGTGTTAGAGCAGCTGCAATTGCTCACCAAGTTCCAAGAGCAACTTTACCTCCTGAAGTTATAAAATGTTGGTAAAAAGATATTTCGGTGGAAAATTCTTGAAAAAAGGTGAGTAATACAAGTATACGTACATATAGTTTATAAAATAAGGTCTCTCTATTGAATTATAAGTATTCATTCTTATACGATTGAAATTATACGACTGTAACTTAATGCTTTCTTATGTGTGAAATTTGAAAAAAATTTGTAAGTTATGTTCGACAAATTATACAAATATATTTCAACTAGAAAATTCTAAAACAAGAAAACGATATAAGCAAATACACATATTTTTATAAGGAAAATGTATACAGCTTAACACCATTAAATGTTAGATCAATAAATTTTCAATTAGCAAAAACGTTCAAACTTAAGAACCATCTTAATCAGGAAAATTTATTAGCGGGAGAGGTCTGGTTTGATAACTTCAAAAAGCGGGATCCCGTGTTGTCTTCTCGGAAGCTAGAAGCAACCTCAGCCGCTGGAAGCCGCTAAGGAGGCTGCTGGAAAATTCTACAGTATTTTGTGTACGGTTATCATCCAGAACTGATATCTAACAGCTTGATTCATTTGAAACCTTCTTGTCAACAGTGATATTTTTCCTGCATGTCTTGAGAGGTTCATTGAGTACGTAAGCTGTAGCTAAGAGAGACCTGTGCTCTTGCTCTTGGATGGACACGCATCATATTTCAAAAATATTGATGTGACTGATTTAGCAGATGCAAATAGCCTTATTATTATGTGCTTTCCACCGTATTTCACGCATCAGATGCAGCCAATGGATATTGAATTTATGAAGCCATCGAGTACGTACTACACCAAAGAAGTACAAAAATGCCTTAGACTACACCCTGGACTAGTAGGCAACTTGAAACAAGTTTTTTCCTTGATTGGAATGACTTTCGACGAAGCTGCTACATTTCATGAGCGAAAAATGCTTTTGAGAAGAAAGGGATTAGGCTTTTGATCCGTAGTATTTACGGATTCAGACTTCGCTCCTGCTTCTGTCTTTCAAGCAATTAAAAAGAATATCATTCAACTTTCCGCTTACACTATCAACCAACCATCTACTTTCGGAGGTGCTAGTCAATCTTCATTTTTGCATCTTATTGGTGAAGTTAGACTGGAAATTGATGCGACAGAGACATTCAAGCTTTAGAAGATTCAACTATTGTGCAAAACGAAGAGGATGTAATGTGTCATTTGGATCTTTGAAGGACCAAACTGGTAACGACATAAAAGGCATTGTTTTCTCTGTGGGCAGCATAGATGATTCAGATTTTACTGCCATAAATGTCTTAGGAAGAGTAGAAGCTGCTCCAGAAAGTCTTTTGGTACTGTCGAATGAAAGTGAACTCGCTAATTCACCTGGGAAAGCCACGCATCAAACGACGAGAGAAAATATAACTGCTACGTAAGCTCCTAAGCGCAGAGGTAGAAGGAGATAAGGAATCTACAAGCTATGGCTGATAACAATGTGTTGGTTCAAATTACTTTGCACTTTTCAAACAACCCGGAACTCGTCTCGCTATCCCCATAAGCGGAAATGATGATGCATCAAGCTATGCACATGGCAGGTCGAATTCCATTTCAAATTCCAGAGCAATGGCCAATGCAAGTACCACTAAAGGCACCAATACAGACTGTTGTTGCGCAGTAAGTCCAGCCTCCATTTAACATTTTTCAGATCTAAGAATTTAAATCTGGTCACATAGCTAGTACAAAGTTGTATTCAGTATAGAGTATTTATTCTTAAAATAGTTTCTCAGTGACGGTTCAAAACTTTTTCAAATTTTATTTTGAAAATAATTCATCCTAATTCATCACCATAGTAGATAAATTAGACTACTGAGCTGTTATAGAAGGAATCAAAGATTTTTCAGTTATTTCAGTTTGCTAGATTCTACATTTGAAGCGTTTTTATCCTCTAATTCTGTTATCAACGGTTTCAAAGTTAATTTTAAAGCTTGGCAGTAATCTGTGCTACTAACTGTGGAATGGTAAAGTCAACCTGAAGGGCAATGACACTTGTGTAAGGTTTTATACATCACAAAAAAACAAATTCTTGCGTTCAGACTTAAAAAAAAGTTTAAGTCTTTAAGACTGTTACAATATTTTCAGAGTTCAAGGATCTTAGGAGGTTACAATCCTTATTTTATGCAAAACTGATTGCAATCATTAGATAAAACTGATCAATAACCGTTCCCTCAAGTGATAAAACCTAATTATACCTTAAAAAGGATTTGTTGAATTTTTTATAGAACATGAACAGATACAAATATACAATGCTTATTCATAAAAACATTGTAATATATACGTCAATTTTAACAATGTCTCTTCGCAATACCGAATTATATTTGCAGAAGACAATGAATAATTTTTAATGTGACCAAAAACACAGAAAAAAGGACTTGTGAAAATTTTGTCGTTTTTATATTTTTAAGGCAATTACTATTTTTAGAACACTTCATCCTTCATAAAATTCATTTATAAAGGTTAACATTATGTAAAGTCCCACTTACATTTCAAAAAACTACTATAGAGAGCAAATATTTGACTAAAATGATAATTATGCTCATCTCGCCCTGATCTCCCCTAGACAAGCTACAACAAAACACAAAAATAGCGATTCTGCACAAATAGAATATAAGCAGCACAAGCCTTTGAATTTTTTTGATATCTTTAAAATTGTTTGAAATTTAATCAAAATCCCTTGATACATTTGTATCTTTTACCCCTTTTGTATTCCTATAAAATCTTTTAAATCTTTGAAATTTTCGAAATAGCTAGAAGTCTGTAAAAATGATTTCAAATCTTTCGCAAATAAAATAAATTTAACTTATTTCCTGAAGTTTTCTGAAAATCACTTGAAAATTTTAAAATATTTGTAGATCCTATAAGATCACTTAAATCTTGAGACATTCTCTTAAATTCCTTCAAATCTTTAAAAACCCTACAAAATTCTTCGACATCACTCCATATTCCTTCAAAATTGTTGAAATCTGTAAAAATATAATTTATTTTATTTCTTGATGTTCTCTACAAATTTTTTGCATCCCTTAAAATCCATTTAGAATTTTGAAAACCGTAAAACTCCATTAAGATAGGCAGAAATCTTTTTAAAATTCTCCAATATGAATTAAATTAGTCCTATACATTAAAGTGCTTTATAAAAATGTTTCAAATCCCTATAAATCTTTGAAATCCTTTGTAATTTTGTTCATCTTTAGAGAGTTTGCAGATTCAATGAAATTCTATAAATCTTGTGAAATTTCTTAAAATATCTAAACAATTTTTTAAATAACTTAAATGTTCCTAAATTATTAACAATTCCATTTTAATCTTTGGAAATTCCTTAAGGCTTCATGTAGGGGGTCATGCAACATAGAAAACTCACCTGAAAAAATCAAGCAGCAAAAAAAAATAAACAGAACTGGCGCGATATTCAAAATAGAAAAATTATTTCAACAGATAAAGACACTGAAAGAAATAAAAATTCATTGAATATAAAATAATGACTTATAACATTCTGAAATAAACTCCTATGTATGTTGGTATCATTCTTTCATTTTGAATATCGCGCCAGTTCTGTTTATTTTTCTTCAGCTGCTTTGGAGATGCAATATTTAAAAAATTTAACATATTCATCGCAAAGAGTGGCGATCCGCAAGGACTTTTCGCTTCAAATGTGGATTTGAGTTTCCAAGAGGAAAAACAATTGCCCCCCGATAATCATTCGTTGCGCAAGCATTCAGCAATGATTTTTCCAGGTGAGTTTTCTAGGTTACATGATCCCCTACATAAGCCTTGAGTGCGTCTCTATCTTATCAATGTTTTAACATGCAATTATCATATATTTCAAGAAGTCACAATAATTTTCTCATGATGAAAGAGTGATAAACAAACGCGTTACAGCCAATCCACGAGGGATCCAAAAAAAGGTTTTTGCGGTGAATAAAGTGATTCAAGTCTGGATCATCAGAAATAAAAAGGTCCAATGGCATTCATTAGTAAACAATTTTTCTCTGGAAGTGAACAAAACTAGATATGAAAATATTAATTTTTTACGAAATGGTGAACTTTTGAAGTCAAAAGACAATTTTTCGCTAAAAAGAGGCTCCTTTTTTGACCATAAAAAAATTCACAAAAAAAAAAGAAAAAAAAATAGATCGTTCAATCCTACGAGTCTTATATCTAAAATAATTGATGAGAACTTGAAAGCAATTGGCGGAGCCGTTCTTGAAATATCTTACTCACCGACTTTGAAAACATTGTTTTGAGAAGAACACGTTTAAGTTAATTCGACGTATGCACGGCTTGGTGTTCACGCTCGAAGCCGCTTCACTTTAAATGGTATATCTCCGTAAATAATGCTCGGATCTTTATGAAATATTTAGAGAATACTTCTGGAATGTTATACTTTTAGAAAATATAATAAAAAAAATTATTTTTCAAAACCCAAAAGGGAAGGGACCCCCTTAAAAATAAATTAATTCAAATTTATTTATTCAAGTTCTTTAAAAACAAGCCATCTAAATCTCCAGAAATCTTTTGAATGCTTGAAGATTAAAAAAAGAATCTTTCAGTCTTGTGGAATTCCTAGAAAAAATGTTTAATTCTTTCAAATGTTTAGAATCGCTGAGAGTTCCTTGATATTTCGTTTCCTTTCATTTATTTTCAAAAGTTTTCTATAATTTCCTTGAAATAGAGCATGAAATCTTTGAGAATTCTACAAAATCCTTTGAAATCCCTTTGAAGTTTTCGAAATCTCTTGAAATTCTCTAAAATAGGAACAATTAGTGGCCCAGCACAATCCCTGTCATCTTGTGAAATTCTTCAATATATCTTGAAATCTTTAAAAATGCTGCAAAATTCTTTGACATTCCCCAAATTTTCATTAACTTCTCTAAATTCTATAAAATGTGTACAAATATATGAATTTATAATCGTGAAAATTCATTCAAATAAGTAGAAATTATTTGAAATCTCTTGAATATTGATTAAACTAAACTCATGCATTTAAATTCTCTAAAAAAAACCTCAAATCCCTAGAAACCTTATAAATACTTGAAGATTTAATCAAATCTTTGAAATCCCCGGAACTGGTGAATCATTTGAAATTTTCGTATTCTCTTGAAAATGTTTGGTATCCGCTAAAATAGCTCAGAATCTTTAAAAATCTCGTGAATCATTTCAAACAATTGAAGGTCTTATAAAATCCTTTAGATTTTGTGAAATATTTTTTAATACCTTGACATGTTTGAAAATGCTACTAAATTGTTTGATATCCCTTTAAATTTTTAAAATCTCTTGAAATTCTTTGAAATCTTCCAAAATAACTTCGAATCTTTCAAATCCTTTGAGATTTTTAAGTTAATGCATATCCTCTGAAATTTTGTTGAAATTGATAGAAATTGCTTGAAATAATTCTGAAAAAACGGTCCAACTCAACAAATTCAGAAAGAGAAATATAATGTGTTCTACTTCTAAAAAGAAGTGGGAAGGCCGGGCCCCCATTACTTTAATGCAATCTCAGGCCTGGTTTTGGTTAAATCTTCAAAATTATTCATACTTGGATAAAAGAAAAACCAAACATTTTCATGAAACGATGCCAATCTTACCAACCAACATTTTTCTTGGCTTGGCAAAATATTCTATTATCCATGAAATAACCATATACTATACACAACCAAAATTTATTTATTGAACAAGATATTTTTGAAATGATTACCATACCAACGATGCGCTTTGTCAATTCCGCATTGAAATTCTCCCGACAGATTCTGTGGTGTATCCGAATGCAGTAAACCAGTTAAACACCGAAGAAGATGATCGGCACTGCAGAGGAAATCAAAGGCAATTGTGATCGAAGGGTGGAATTTCCTATTTTAATTACAGCCCCGATATTTAGCAGTGCGAAAGGCATTAACCTGCAGATTTGAGCCAAGAGATACAGGCAAATGTGCGCTTGGACAACGGGACTGATGTTTAATGGAGCATTTGGTTGTCGTGAATGTGTCTCATAATCCGCTGTACCAATTAAAGCTATTAGGGACACCAGCTACGCTTGCGGTCACCAACCCGATAACCCTACTAATAATCGACTGCGTAACGAAACATTCGGACACTTTAGCATGTCATCAATGCTGATAAATTGCACCCAAGCCATGCAGTACTGATACAACAGACAGTATCAACTTATTCATATTTTATACGGATTTAGATCATATCATCATACATATACATTATTAGTATCAATAAATGTCATGAATATTCATTTATTCATATTCGCTTAATCAGCTATATGTAATTATTGAAATTTTCATTTAACAGGATGGCCACTCAAAATTCAAAAAGGAATTCGAGGCCTTTCTTCGGGTTTCCCGGTCAAAATTTACATTTTCCCCGACCGGATTTTAAACGCTTGCAATAATCAATAATTAATACTAATTGCTTTATTATCAATTTTAACAAACATTTAAAACTTCAGAACTGCAAGGTAAAATATGTAATGTCAATTATTATAGAAGTGATTTCAGACTTCAGAGCCTAAAGTGCTCTTAAAACAGAATCAAAAGGGTGTCGTAATTTTTCAATAAAATAGGAGAACAATATCAGCATAAATTCTTTTGAATAACATTAATGTACACTCTAATGTACGCTGTATTCGAATTTTACAATATCTCATAGAGTTCGAGCACTCCAATCCCGTGTTTACAATTTTACCTAACCCTTTTATTTTAGAAGGGTTGCAGAATCTCAAACATTTTTAAAAATATAGGTTAAACTCGAAAAGACCAATTTTTAACAGAAAAAGTTAATTTTCAAACAAGGAAGATGAACTTTCAACAAAAAAAATTAATCAAACTATAAATTAAACTTCAACTAAAAGCAGATGTATTTCTAACCAAAAAGATTAATTTTTGAGCCAGAAAGACGAATCTTTTAGAAGACAGTTGAACTTTCAACTAAGAAGGATGAATTTTCGACCAAAAAAGATGATTTTTCTACCAAAGATGAATTTTTATCCAAAATGATAAATTTTTAATTCAAAAGGATAAATTTTGTATCCAAAAAGACGAATGTTAAAAAAAAGAATTGGACTTTCGATCAACAAAGATAACTTTTTAGAAAATAGTTAAATTTTCAACAAAACAGTAAAAACTTTTAGCCAAAAATGTGACTTTTCTACCAAAAGATAAATTTTCTATCTAAAAAGACGATTTTGCAACAAAATCGATGAATTCTTAACAAAATAATTCATTTTTCAATCCAAAAGTATAATCTTTAACCAAAAGAGAATAATTCTAAACCAAATATATAATATTAAATTTTCAAAATAAAAAGAATTAACTTTCAAACAAAAAAGATAAATTTGCAATCCAAAATGTGAATTTTTCTATCCAAACAGACGAATTTTTAACAAAACAATTAAACTTCAGTCCACATAAGATGACTTTTTAAAAAGATTGTTGAATTTTTACTACAATAATTAAATTTCGCACCAAATAGTAGAATTTTTAACCAAAAGAGATGAATTCTGAACCACACATGTAATAATAATCTTTTGAATACTAGAATTTTTTAATAGCAATAGATGAGTTCTTGAATAAAAATGTAATAGGAGACTTTTGAATGGAAAAAATAACATTCAACAATAAGAGATGCATATTCAATGAAAAAGATTACTTTTCTATATGTAAAGATTAATTTTCGACCAAGAAAGGTGACTTTTGAACAAAATAGTCGTATTTTCCAAAAATTAATTAAGTGTTTAACCAAATAGTAAAAGTTCCAATCATAAGACAAGATTTCTGGACCAAAAATATGTAGTAATTTTTTTAATTTATAACAATTAATAAGTAGACTTTTTATATACATTAAAAATTCTTTTTGTTAATTTCATACACTTTTTATACACAGAAACGTCAGTCAAACGCAACTCCTCGAAGAGTAGCTAGGTCCGGCGTGATGAAAAAATCTCGGAACTAGGCGATCTGAAACAGAAAACTCCAAAAGTTTTTGGTCAAGTATAACAATGGCTGTGTCTTTTATAATTTTTTCAAATATACGTGCAGAAATAAAAAATAGCGGCCAAAAAACAAAAACAAAACACGATTTTTTTTGTCGCAATGTTGTTATTTTCGCACGTTTATTAAAAAATGTATAGGGGGCATAGCCATTGCCATACTCAACCTAAACTTTTTGATATTTCAAGAGTGTTTTTATCAAGCCTAACAAATCCTACACCAATATCTTTATCAATATTCTCATAACGAATTCACAAAAATAGCGTTTTTTCGGGGTTAGTTACTAGAATGACTCTTTAAATCAAGAAAAAATCCTGCTTCTTAAATTTAAATATTCACTTCTGCAATATTAGATTTTGGGAGCCAAAAGCCTAACATTCTTTGTCAACCTTTATTTTTGTATAGGCTGCAACTTCAGATTTCATTCGATGTTCAATGGAATGTATAGGAATCTGAAGTTACACCTTATTAAAAAAATAAAGGTTAACGATGAATCTCGGACTTTCGCTCCCAAAAATAATCTCTCTCTTTCTTGATTTAGATTTAAAGAATAAGATTTACTCTTGATTTTATGATTTTTCCAAATTTTCAGGAACACTTTACTGGATTTGGCAAAGAGTTGAACTTAAGATTTTAAAATCATCAATCAGATAAAAAAATTCAACTCTGAAAATAAATAATTTTCGACTCGTTCAATAAAATAATTTCATGGTAGGCTGATTCGACGCGATATCTTCTAATATTGTCAAACGGCCAAAGGAAATGTACCCAAACTTTCTGTCAGTAGTGCGTATAAAAGTAAATTTTCAGTTTTCGAATATAAAAGGAACCGTGGCATTTGAATGATCCATCAACACAAGCTTTAAATTCTAAAATATATAGCATGAAAGGAACATTCGTTTTTAACGAAACGTTAACTTTAAAATTTCAGATATGAAATGATCTTCCACGTTTTAACAGGCATGATTAATAAGACGATATTTATTACAAAAGTAAAATGAACTCTGAAAAATGATTGGTTTTCAAAAAAATTCCCGTCTTTTTCCTACAGATCAAGATGAACTTTCTTCACACAAAAAGGATTTGCGAATCGTGAACAGAATTCGAATGAGGAAAGTTTGAGTGTAAAAACCATCGTGCTTAGTACTGGTTTAATTAATATCGCAATATCCGTAGGTTTCTGTATGTTCGTTATTTGCTTCTAGTATAGCCTTTTTGCTGCTTCTCATGTACCGTTTTGTTCTGTGGAACATACACAAAACGACGAAACTTGACGTTCATTTCTGAACAATGTTTCGAGCTCCGGCTACACAGTTCTATAAGCCCATTATTAGTCACGTGGTACAATTCTATGACACAAATATCGAACGTGTAACGAGGGAAACCTGATTTTGAGGTACAGTGGAGAGCGAAATATAATTACTGTGTCTAGCGAGCTAATGTATTTAATTATTTAGTGCATTAAAAAATTATCATATATTGTAACGAATTATGCATATTTTATTTCTATAACCATAGATGGGTAATTTTCAAATTGAAGGCAAACTTAAAGTCCCAGTAATATGAAATTAAATAAGAAATGCCCAGTTGCTTTTTTATTTATGTTCCTATTAACTGAAATTTAATATAAGAACACGCCAAACGTCATTGCCGTGCGGTGCGGCATCTTAATCTCACTTGGTACAAGGATATACTGATTTTCTCCTTTGTTTTTGAAATTAGTCTAAAAAACTCCTAAGGTATTAGGTTTGTAAACTTTGGAGGATCAAAAGTTCAATGTATGCCTATTTTTCAAGCCAAATAAATAACATTGTAAAAACCTTCAAGTTTGTCCCTCGATTTTTGTAATTTTAACCATCATTACCATATGTGTGAATTGGATATTAAAACTAAATAGTACATTTTGACAAGAAAAATATTATCACCATACGTGTGTTAAAACCCAATTCTCGAGTTAAAGAAAATTACAAAAACCATTTCGTTACCTGCTCAGCGCTGTTTCCTTTAATAATTCGTCAACGATTTATGATTAGAATGTGTTTTTTTCTATAAATATTAAAAACTAATAGGCTTCCTTGTTTTTCTCGGATAATTCCGATGCGGTATATGACTGTTTAACCCTGCGCGTGCGCATTGTTCAGGTGGGCCGGTTTGTTAACTATTTCCTAACCTCCGTTTATAAATGGAGATCTCAATATGTGAGCCAAATAATACTTTTAAGTTATTGCGTCACCTTATATTTCAGAAAATTATCTGCAATAATTAAATAATTATTTTTTTCTAATTTGCATGTGTTGCAGCTGTTCGCTTTTGAACTTTTAGAAGCTCGCGCTCTTTTTTATCAAACTCCTAATCGCAAATCCACTGTTCATATTTATTGTACGAATTTAATTACTATTTATTATTTTCAGAAATGCGACTTTTGGATTACAAATTTCATAGTGTGATACGATCAATTTCTGTTATGCAATATTAAATTCCTAATAATAATCATGTGATTGCCATTTTAGATTCTAAAGTTGTATTATAATTGGACAATATTACCCAGATAGGAGCAGGGGTAGAAGTAGTGGTAGAAATAAGGTTGACCCTAAGTGCAAAAATTCGACTGACATTTTTTTTATCCTACGCCGACCATTAATTATTATTATTAGTGGCAGTATGTAAAGTATCGCGCATGCGCACATTGAAAAGAAAATTTTGCACATGGGTTGCGATTTGTAAAATCGTGCCTGAAGTTTTTTTAGAAGTACTTGCACCACCATTCATTTGATGCGGATTCAGAATTTATTACAAGGGGTTTGTGACCGAAGAAGTGAGGAGAGAAAGGAAAGTTGTAAGGATAAGCAGAGAGGGGAGAGGGGAGATAAAAATTTATCGTTGCTATAACCTGGTTTACGCACTTGTATCACAAATAACTATTTAACTACAACTCCATAAAATCTATTTCTTCTTCCATCCATTATTATGAGATTCCCATATTTATAAGTTTATAACTTTTTCAAACATGTTTTCAAAACAATTCGAAATTATAATTTTGAATAATTAAAACTTATATTTCAATCACCGACATGCCAATTTAAAAAATGTATAACTTGAAACACATATAGTTAGAAATATTCCATTTCTTAACGCTTCTTTTAGATAAAATACTAATTCCCAAACTTTCATTGTGTAAATAACTATTTTAGAAGGGGAAGTAGGAACAGGTAGGGGAAGTGAGGAGGAAGTAAAGAGAGTGAGTGCGAGGAGAACTAGAGGAAGTGATGTGCGGATAATTAGGAAAGTGTTGGGTTGCTAAGTAGGGGAAGTGAGGGTAGTGAGGGGAGGGGAGGTGAAGAAGTGGTGGAAGTGCAAACATTTGAGTGAAAGTAAGGTGAGAAAGGGGTTGTAGGGAGGGGTAGGGGATATCTTATAAAGGCTAGTATGGGAGGGCAAGTAAAGGAACTTATGGGAAGGGACGTCTAAAGGCTTGTTTGCTCATGGCGCCTACTTTTGATAATTTTCAATTACTCAAATTTACTATTAAACTTGAAATTTTGGGTATTTCCACGAAAAAATTACGTAATTAATGCAAAATCGTAGGTAATAAGCATCAGTAAGATATTCACTTAAAAGCTGATGATAATGATCCACCTACTATGAAACTTGAAAATTCGTCAATAAATTTTTTGTATTTGCGAAAATAACCAAATAGAGTGAAATTGTCCATTATTCAATAAAAAATAACATAGAATAATAATATGCTGATGCAGTGACGTAACGTTTTTTTCTGCTGGAAAATTATATTGTACAGTATACTTCAAAATTGAACAATTCTTGAAATGGGATTTATAGAACCGATATAAATATACTGTTTTTTGATTTTAATTAATTTGGTAACAAATAAGAAGTATTACTCGATAAAAAAATACCTTGGTCAAGAATTGTTTATTAATGACTAGTGACTTGAACTTTTGAATTTTTATTTTCATTGTAACAAAAAGCTTCAATTCTGATTCAATCCTGATTATCAAGGGTTGATTTTATTCCTCCAAAAATTCTTTAAAACTCTGCTTGATTGGTTTTCATTGAAATAAATAATTAAATAAAAATATATTTAAAAAATTGAGTTGTACAGAATCTTTAGAAGAATAATATCAGATCTAGACAATTAGGATTGAGTAAAAATGAGTCTCCACAAACATTTGAAGCTAAAATCTAAAAATCTTAATGACTTTGGTCAAATAAAACATTTCAACCTAAAATCAAATGTTGTTATATATTATTAAATATTTTAACAAATATCTGTTCTCAAAATGGTAAATTCATGAATATGATTCAAGTACTGAATACGCATATTTGTAATTAATAAATATAATTAATTTTTCAGCTCCTCCGGGCGGGAATCCAGTAATTGTTGGACTAATTGCTGAATATACAGTTGGTGAAAATATCACTGCTAATTGTACAGCATATCCATCGATACCGAAAGCAAAAATGCATTGGACCATTAATGAGGAAACGGTGAGACATTCTTTTTCAAACAGTTTTTATATTGAAAACAAATACTGAACTGCAAAGTAAATTTTTTTCCTATATTCTAATAATTAGGTTAATTTGAAAAAAGTTGTAAGGTTTCAGCTGAAATCGCTTATTTATCTGGAATTAAAAATTATGCAAAAATATTTTGACGCATTAATTTAAATTTTGAATGAATCAATGCAAGCTTACATGTTTTCTCTGATAATTGGTGAAAAGCCTGATTGAAACCGATCACTTGCTTAAGGAAAATAGTAAACTAGCAAAAAATTGCAATTTCATAAGAAACTTTTGTAACGAAGACAAAATCAGGAAGCTAGAAAAGCCAATATGTTCCACTTATTGCCAAGGAATCGTCTTTTCCAAGCTCTTTAAACGAACTAAAAGCGATTCTCGCTTTTCCACGTCGGTGGAAAAATTAATACAATCTTTTCCGCTGCTTGCATTCAATGGAGAAGCAAGGCAGTCGTAAAACGGCCTATTGCTCAGGGATGAGAGTAGTCGTTCTCTTCAGACTATATTGACTGGAAATTGAGTGCCTCGCGAGGGAAATGGAAGACCTTACTGAACTACGTGCTTTTACGCCATGAAATAAAATGACCTCGGTTGTCACTTTCGATTATGTTCACTTCGATGTTGCACTTTTTTTCTTAAATCTACTTCTACTCCCAGAACAATGTCGACTTTTCTCAGTAAGTACATTATACCATCCAATAACGGGGTCTGTTCTTCGCGTTAGGATTTGTGCACAAGAAAATTGCGAGTGACACTTGCGGTTATGTCCCGAGAGATTTTGCTACAGTAACCGCAAGGAGAATTCGGAATATTCAGAAGGTATCTTCTTGGTATACATATATATTCTTATTTGGTTGGAATTCAATAAGGTTATTATTTGTGTAATAAATTACAGTGGTTAGTGAATAATAGTAATTAATTTCTTCTTGCCAAAGAAATATTTTTTTTACAATTGAAGCCGTTTGTCAAAAAGAGACCTGAGTAGTGTTTTAGTCAACATGAAACTAAGTACGCTAAAGGGACTTATTACATGTGCTCAATTCATTATATATCAGCCAATTCTTCACCGATTTTCATCAAGCCTTTTGAAATCCACAAAAAAATTGCAAATAAATAGCTTGTACGTATACACATTGTCCATTTTTTCTAAAGTGGACACAACAGATTCAAAAACATGAAAAATGTATCATTTTTGATAGTTTAGTCAATCTGTATCCTAGAATATTCAACCGATTCGACTACAAATTTCAGGATAAATTAACTAGATGAAGCTAAGGTGCGTTTTCAGACACAAATTTTTTATGGATAATTTGCAGAGATATTCAACTTATTTACCAATATTCAAACGATTGCGTCAAATCTTTTGGAATCAATGAAAAGTCACTAAAAAACAACTTCCTTACATATATATTATTTGTATTTTATGAAGTAAAATAACTCCGTTAAATGTATAGCCAGGGTTACGTTCCGCGAAATATTGAATTATTAATTACTTTTTTAAGATTTTACACTTTTAATTGAATAAAATCAGATTTTTTATAATTCAGATAACCTATAGAGCTTAAACTATTGAATCGATTTGTACATCCTTTTTACCATAACTCTGATTGATGAACATCAAGGAAAATGTAAAATGAGAAAAAACTGTTTATAATTATATTCCTAATTATAATATCGATGACAATAACAATTATATACATTATACTGTATCGAGTATTGAGTATTGTGATTACTTTAAGACAGATATTTTATTTAATACACATTTTTATCAAAAAATAAGTGAAATCTCATTAAAAATATCTAACATGCAAAAAATTCCGCCAAATAAAAAGTTGTCAGTACAATCAACATAGTTTGTGAAATATCAAAGTTGCCAAATTATTCTGAAAAAAATATGAATTTTGAAATTGATTAAATTAGAAAAATTATAAAAACTTCACAATGTATTGAAAGGGGAAAAATGATGAAAACCTGGAAATCAACCTCTGTTCATTGTACAGATGACTGTTTATTTGGCGGAATTTTTTGCATCGTAGATTTTTTTGATGAGATCTCTACTATTTCTTAAAATTGATTAAAAAGTATGGACAATAATTTTATAAAATTCAATGTTTGAGAACATCCTTGAGTGAAGAAAGATAAAAGCTAAATCATTACCTGTATCTTATTGTCAAAAACGGATCTAAGTGATCTAATTATTTTTAAGATTTTCAAGTTTTTTTGTAAACTGTTGTATCTCTTCTGTAAAATTGTGCAAATGACACTTTTACCTAAACGTAAAAAAAAATTGATAGCAATCTTCAAAACTTTCATGATTTACGTTAGCAATATTTTTTCTCTTGCAGACCTTCGTATTTAGGAGGCTTGCAATTCAAATTTATTCAATTATGAAGGCTTTTGATTGAACATTTTTTAATCAAAAACGGTTTTCATTTATACTCTTCAAACTGAATATTGCGCAACTAATGAGGCTTTCAAATTTACATTCTGTACTGAAAAGAAAGTTCTTATAGGTTTTTAAGTATATCATTTTCATAAAATAGTAGGAGTCTCTCCCTCTCATAAATTTAAAACTGCATATTTGTTTACTAAATCATGAAAATATAGTAAGGAATATTTTGGGCCTGTTAAGTATGTGCAACATATATGTAATTCTTTGATATGCCGAAACTTCGAAAAATGTTGGCCCTGGAATTCAAGAATTTTATGGGAATACAAAAATGGCAACTGGTCATTCGCTTAATTTTAAAATTCATTTTTTCGAGAGGAGGTAGAAATGATTATCACATATTCTAATCCTAATCGATAAATAGTGACCTGAAATAAATAAATTGTTGAAAACAGAATCTCGGAAAATTAGGCCTTATCCAATTGTTATTCTCTTGTCGTAAATTAAATTTGAAATTCTGGTTTAATTAAACAGAGTGCAACTTTCAATATTTGGATTCGAAATCATTCTACTGGGGACTCCTCAACTTAAACATTTTTTATTTTTATTAATTGAATGTTTATAGTCGCATCAACCTCCAGGGTTTCAGTCTCTTTTCCTGCTTTGGGAATCGAACCCGCGCCACCGTGGCTGCCCAGGCTGCAGTGTTAGAACATAAGACAATCACGATACCGTCTGAGCCACGATGATTCCCTAACATAAATATTGTTTAACTCTTAAGACTGCTCATTAAGAATAATTATAATTGTATGATCTGAAAGTTATCATACACACAATTAAAATTGCTTAATTGAAAAAAAAATAATTTAAAACATTTCTGATTCAAATTATTCGACTTTGAACGCTACCAATAACCAATTTATTGTTAATTAAGATTAAACCATTATTGTATTAGAAATTATTGAAATTGAAATATTTTAATTTATAATTGTTCCACCTCAAATATTTTACTTTTCAATTAGGTTTTAAATACTTTATATTGAAATTTGTTCAGCAATGAGGGCTTTCATCTCACACTTTTGATGACCAGCAAAATCTTTTCAAAAGAGGGGAAAAACGGGAAGTGTACATTATGTTTTTTTTATTCAGATTGAGCGGTTACCTTAATTTATGGCATTTACATCTTTGGTAAAAATTGTTCTTGTGTCAAATTATTGTAAAGAAACAATGTTGAAAATGTCGATTTTGAAATATTAACTACTGTTACTCAATGAAATATGTAATAAAAATCTCCACCCTAAATGATTTTGAATGATTAGAACCTCCAAGGCTCCTTAGAGAGGCCTACCTTGATTTGAGCTTTGAATATTGAAGCACTTTCTACGTCTCTTGTTTGAAACATTCCTATAGAGATATGCGTAATCAAATATATTTCAAGAGGTAAGAGCAGAATTCGCAAAGATAGTGTGATCCGATGTTATAAAGATAAGACACGTCGCACGTGAGTATCTGTCGTAAAATTTTGACATATTACAGCATTACGAAAAGACTTCTCGATAAGAACCGAATAGAGAATGTCATACATGAGAAAGGTAAAGAGAAGAAAGGAACGAAAAAGATCCCCTTATGTTTGAAAGATTGAAAAAAAATATGAGAACGAAAATTGGAATAACTCAAATTATAACTTTCTTAAGATGAATTAGAATTTTTAAAGAGTGAAGTGCTCTAGAAGTCTTCTTAGATTTAAATATGTACTTAAAAACTCAAATTAAATATTTTAAAGTCTTTCAACATTTTTAATTGAGATGTCTGAATGAATATCCTCTCAAATATGAGATCTCGCAATTAAAACATGATTGAGGAAATGTGGGTTGAAAAATGCATTCAAAATACTCTTTTGATAGTGCAATCTAAGGAATAAGTTAAGCTTAAATATAGCATGTTTATGCCACTAATTACAAAGCACATAAAGACACTTTATGCATATTGTATATTTTCTCAACTTTGCAGGTAAACTTTCTTGGTATTTAGTTACAAAATAATAAGCTTATATTTGATTAATGATGATCGTAACTCTCTTAATTATGCAGGTCATAATTTTTTGTAAATCTGCCATCAAACTGTGAATTTCCTGTTAAAAAACTCATAGCAAATGGTATATTGTTCCTTGTTTCACCAAATAAAAATTTATCAAGCTTGTAAATTATGAATTACTTCTCTTGTGCATGCTCAAATCAAAGGACCGTTTCAAGATAAAATATTTTATTTCTCAAGGGATTCTAGATAATACTTACTTCATCGATTTGAAGAGAATTTTTTTCTGTCAAAGTTATAAATATATGAACTTTCAAACTTGTTAACTCAGTTTATCAAAAATTTGTCAAATGTTTGTTTCAAAGTGTTTCAGAATCACAGTCAACGGAGATATTTGACATTTTCTTTATTATTCTTATAGATATTTTTTTTCGAAATCCAACGGGAAAATTGAAAAATGATGAAAATTGACAAAAAGGTTGTGGTTTTACTGAAAATATTAAAATATTTTTTTTTTCAAAAGGGCCAGGGTTTTTTCCTTTATTTTTGTAATTGGTGTTAATATAGTAAATATATAATATACAATTGCACTTCATCTTGTGCCCGCGTATTGAAAAAGAGAAAATTTAATTTCTTTTTATAAAAATTCAAATTTTACATTTTTTACAAACTCGAGACAATATATGAAACAAGTCAAAAGAGAAAATTTGTTTTACTAAAACGATTATAAAAAAGTCTCACTAAGATTTCTTTATCTTCCGTTTTTTCGAAATTTTCGATAAAATGTGAATAAAGTTGGCTATAATAGCCTTTTTCTCAAAATAACAAAATTAACCAAAAAAATGATGGAAAATTTTTTTTACAAAATTTCAGTATTGTAGTCTGAGAAAAATACAGTTGTAGCCGACTTTATCCATATTTTAACGAACATTTCGAAACAAACGTAAGATAGAGAAAAGCGTAATAAGACTCTTTTTTATAACTATTCGAGTGAAACAACTTTGTTCTTTTGAATTTTTCGTATCTTGTCTCGCTTTTGTGAAAAATGTTAATTTGGATTTTTCATAAAAATTAATTTTATGTTAGATCGAAGAATCTCGACATGGTATGATTTTAGATTAAAATCAAAATTTAGGACAATTTCCAAACGATCAACAGCAAATCATTTTAGATCAGAAGTTCGAAAATTTGATCGTTTGATATCCAGACGAATTAAAATTTTATTATTTTTAATTAAAATCATTCAAAATTTAATAATTTGAATTTGGAAAGTTTTAAATCAAAAGAAATTTTTAATTTGAAGCGTTTGAAATTTGAAAAACTAAATTGAGTGTTTTAAAGTCAAAGCTTCCGATATTCTAGATTTTTAAATTGTTATTTCATAAAAAGAATTTTTATTTAACATTAAAATTGATATTGCTTATTTTTTATTAATAAAAAAATAAATTCACTGTTATTTTCACCATTTAAAATGAAAACATTTTCAATGAAAAGCCTTTATAATTGAACTCTTCTAAAAAACCGTTCAAAATTAAGTAATATTGAATGAGAAACATTGCATATGGAAAAATGCCTACTACGCAACGTTGACAAGTTAAACGAATCTGAAATTTATTTAAAACTTCACAAAAATTTTAATTACCAGGAACTTACAAATATTCAAAGTTTCAATTATACTTTTTTAAATTGAACCATTTGAATTTTAATTGAAAAATTGAATCTCATGAAATAGAAAAAAAAATAATACATTTAACATCATAATTCAGATCTCCAAACTTGTAACCACTCAGAATTAAAGAAATTATTCAAATACTGAGGCATCAATTTCGGACAGTTTAATTTTAATCTATTTTGGTTTTAACAACACAATTTTTTATCTTTTATTTTTAAATTGTGAATTTTAAAAACTTCATTCAGAATTATCATTCATTCTGAAATTTTCAAAAAAACTATTTTTTAATTTAGAATTATTCATTTTCTTACATCTCACCTAAAATTCGGAGAATTATAAGATAATACATGAAAAATTAAAAATTAAAAAAATATACAAAACGAGATTGCTATGGATCGCTTTTAAGCCTATAGATACGAAATTGTTTTTTACGGTTTTTCAAAGTAAATTTTGAATTTTTCAATGCCTTTTTTCAAAACATTATAATTTTTATGACTTAAATTTGAGAAATTATTGTCCTAATTTTGCATTGTTTTGAATTTATGCTAGAGGCATTTAATACACAAGTGTTTGAAATTATTTTAATTTGATATTCTTCGACTTCGAATAATTTTAAAAACTATATAATTTTGTGCGTTTAAAATGTAAACAAAACCATTTAGGATATTTATTTATGAAATTATTCAATTTAAGACTGACGTATTCACTATGGGTGTAGTTATTTGTGCTCATTTTATGAGCATTTTGCTTCCTCATAAGTATCAAATAAATTTGCTTCCTCGTAGAGGGAGTTTTTTCTTAACAGAAGGAAAAATGGATACTTTCAATATTTTTCAAGCTCATATTTCTGTCTTTCCGGAAATTTTATTTTTATCAAATCAGAGGGCCCACCAAAATGTCAATTGATGTGTTCTGTTACAATTAACAACTTTTTAACCTACGGTAGTTTTATATTATAAATTAAACACTCATGATAAGTTCTTAATTTTGGCAATCGATACGTCTCGAAGACACGAAAGAATATATCATATACATTGTAGTTGCATTCCCAATATTTAAAAGATTTTCTTGTATCAAGAAGATAAACAACCTATTTTTTCAATTTATAAATCGGTATTGCTGAATCATGAGAGGTTGTAGAAAGTTAGTCAATTGGTCATTCGACGTGTCTGGAAGACGTAAACAAACATGTCAGATACAGTACTGTAGTACTCCTAATACCGACAAAGTTTTTCTCATATAAACAGAATACAGAAATTTTTGTGAAACTTCATAAATCGGTACAGGTCGCTGATAAACGATTCACCGATAGGTCAATCGATGCAGCTCAAGGAAGCAAACAAATACCCTGCATGTAATATTGTCGTGTTTTGAATATCAAAAAAGTTTTTTTATATAAACAGAATAAACCATTTTCTTAAATTCATACATAAGTACTTGTGGGTCATAAAAGGTTCACTAATAGGTCAATCAATGTGTCTTATTGAGGCAAACAAATGCACTCAATATAATATTGTCGTATTTTAAATATAAAAAAAGTTTTATTCATATAAACAGAATAAACAATTTTTTTTTAATTCATGCATAAGTACTGGTGGGTCATAAATGTTTACCGAAAGGTCAATCGATGCATCTCAATGAGGCAAACGAATAAACTGATTATAATATTATCGTGTTTTAAATATAAAAAAAAGGTTTTCTTATATATAAACAGAACAAACCATTTTTTGAAACTTCATAAATCGGTACTGGTAGGTCATAAAAGTTTCAACAATAGGTCGATCAATGCATCTCAGAGAGGCGAACAAATACGCTAGATATCGTATTGATGTATTTTTAATATCAAAAAAGTTTTTCCTGTATGAATAAGGACAAATTTTTCGTTTAGAATCTCTAAACACAAGAAAAAACTCCTTCTAAATAGTCGATCTAGCTCAAAATCGTATTAGACCTGGATATCAATCAGAGCTACACTTCATGCAAATTTCATGATAGTAGCTCTTTTACTTTTCGAAATATGGTGAACAGAAAAAAGTTACACACACATGCATATACACAAGGGAATTTAAAATTTTGTTGATTTTCGAGCTCCTGGGGTCGAATTATATCAAAATATGTCAAAAAAGTATATTTGAAAATTTAGGTCATTACAAGCTTCCCTCTATGAGGTAGCACAAATGTTAAAGATTATAAATATATTATTGGTAAAAACCATACGCGGCAATGCTGAAACTTGAAGAATTTTAAATATTGTGAAGCTTTAGCATTTAATTCTTGTGAGAACGTTGAAAATTATATTTCTCCTAAAAAATTGAAGCATTCTTCAATTAGGATCTTGTAACTAAGTCGTTTACATAAAAAACACGCAAAGAGCGATCAGAAACGTTAGTATTTTATTTTATTTTAATTTTAATTTTAATCAACTTCTTTTCCGTCGAAAATATCTGGCGATGAACTACAACTGTTGCACCCTCGCTAATTCGTGTCTGTACCCTATATAAAATAGGATTTGTGTTGTCTTGGTAATTTTTGAAAAGAAAATTACATGGAAGGGTACATACTGCATAACCATTACAGGCAATTACGATCTCTCAGTTAAATGCAAGCAGAATTCCCAATTGCATTTCAGTGCAGTGGAAACATTCGGTGGACGATATTGCGTTCATTCAACATTCCTCGAGAAATTCCACCGATTCTTGATCGCAGGTTGAATCGGTAGAGGCGACCTCTTGGTATCTGTGTTGTCACATGATGAGAGTGAGAGAGAAATGTACAGAGAGAGAGAGAGAGAGAGAGAGAGAGAGAGAGAGAGCAGGAACGGGGAACCAAGACGACTCGAGCACCCTAGGGAACGCTTTGCGAAGGACGCTTTGATCGTGTTTCCGACCACCGGGAAAATTCGACGAGTTTCCACAGGAGTGCGTTTCATTTTTCGATCTCCTCCTTACACCACTTTTCGTTTTATTAGAAAAATGCAAGAATCTAGATACTAAGAATGTTTAATATTATTCTTACGAAAGATCGTGGACTCACATTTGGTTAAAGTCGTAATGAAAATATTCATCTTCCGGGAAAACTGTCCATCTAAAATTGGTAAAAGAGAGCAAAATATTCGTTTGAGGAACTTGCTCGTTTCCGAACTTTATTCTAGTATTTTAATTTCCTCAGATATTGTATCTCAAATATGAATTTGGTTTTAGAAACATATAGTTGTGATACGTTATTTAATTTTGAACTTATTAAACCAATAATTGCAGTGACTGAAGTAGTCAAAATTAGAAAATGAACTCAAATTTACAGAGCACGATATCGACTGCGAATCAGTAACTATTCGCAGAAATTCCACTGAGGCAGTTTAAAGTACTTTTTTAATTTTTAGTAAAGCTCTAACCATTCTCAATATTTGTTCACTGGTTGAAGTTTCGAAAAGCAAGTAGCTGATTACACAGTAGAAAAAGTTACTTCAGTTTCATTTAACGTCACTTCAACTAATTCCTTTTTATTGAAATTCCGCTCGGTTTTCACTGCTTTATTAATGAACTTTAAATGATTGAGGCAGACAAAAACATTAAACTGGAACACAGTAAAATTCCATTGATTAAAATTAAGTGAATAGAACAAAAATTGGAGAGTCACGAATGCCAAGAGCTAAATCAAATTTAAAATTAAATTACATTACATTACATTATATTAAATTACATTATATTGAAGCTCCTATGTTTCCGCTTACTCGTCTCGTGCTTTTATCCCTTGATTTTCTTTTTACCATCGAGTTCGACATTTTATTAGTATACGTCAGTTTGACACCTTGTGAAATTCTGTTTGCACTTGTTTTGAATATTGTAACTTGTTACATTTTCAGTCAATTCTGAGAATTTCTTAAAAAATAATTCAACGCTGTTATTTTCACTGTTCATAATGGAGGCGGCATTACCGAACTAGATGACCAACATTTTTCTGATAATGAGTTTATTGCATAACAAAATTCTTTAAAAATCAAATAAACGTTGAAATGTGAATACATGTATCACAGGGTGTTTTTGAATGACAAGAGGATCTTAACGGAAGGAAGAAAGGAGATAAATGTAAAAAAGAGACTTAACAGCAGCGTTCTGGAATGTATCAGGGTTAAAAAGCAAGGACAAAGGATTCTGGAGATAATTGCAAAAGTGGGATGTGCTAATGATGAGTGAAACGTGGATGGATGAGAAATAGTGGAAAGGCATGAAAAGAATATTACCAAAATGATAAGACGCGTGTAAGATGCAAGCAGCGAGAAAGGATCAAGTAAAAGTGAAAGTATATAAAAGGAAATGATGGAATGTAGTATGCGTGTACAGCAACAGAGGAGAAGAGGAAGGATGGAGAAAAATTAGGCAATGGACAGAGAAAAAGGAGGAGGGGTTGGTGCTGATACACGGGACTTGAATGCATATACCGTGGAACAAGGGGAAGAAATATAAGGAATCGGATAGGAAGAGCAGGAGGCTCCTGGAATTGTTGAGAGATTCGGGATAGCTCATTTGTAACGGCAATACCAGGGAAGAAGAAGAAGAAGAAGGGAAATTAACGTAAACAGATATAGGTGATAGCGACAATGAGATGTGGAGGTCTAAAGCGCGGTGGAGTATAAGAGAAAGGAATGAGAAAAAGGAAATTGAAAATAGGCAGTTGGGGGAAGATAAGTTAAGAATATTTAGAGAAAAATGAAAGACGCGAAGGCAGGGAGTATGGAAGAGGAAGGAGTTAACACACTGCTAGAAAAATTAAAAATAGTGATTGATAAAGTAAGAAAAGAGAGGGGAAGGAGATGGGGTGAGGAGAGGTTGACGGAACGTGAAAATGTGTGTGGGAAGTAAAGATAGGATAAAGGGAAATGTAAGGAAATGGACAAAAGGAGAAATGAAAAAAGGGAAACTCAATGAGAGAAAGAGAAAGCACGAGAGAACGTTGAGGAAAAAGGACAGAAATAGAAATAAACGTACATGAAAGAAGTAGAAAAAGCGGTAAAGGAAGGGAATGAAAGGGAAGCCATGAACAGGGAAAGAGGAGGAAGGAGCAAAAATGAGGATATCGGGATGATCAAGTGGATGGAGTAGTTCAAGGGATGAGGCAATTGCAAGGCTGAAAACAATTAAGGAAACAGCGGAGAATGGCTTGGAAAAAGAAGCACTGTAATGTGGTGGGATAGGGGTGACAGAAGAGATGTGGAGCATTTGCAATAAGGTTTGGAAAGGAGAAGGGTGGCTGGTGGAATGGAAGACAGGGCTGGTAGTGCCGTTGATTATGATGAAAGAGGACAAAAGGGTGGAGAAATGTAAAGGTATCATACTCATATCGGTGAGATATAAAATTTACGCGGATGTAGTTGAAAGGAGGTTGGAAAGACAGTTGGAAGAATAAGAAAGTATATCATACAGTTAAACGGGTTTTAGGAAAGAGATGGGGACCAGTGATAAAATTTACGTGCTCAACTATCTAGTCAATATCCACCTAGGACGATAGGAAGGGAAACTACTTGCACTGTTAGTGGATCTAGAAGCAGCTTTAGACTCAGTTAACAGGATGGTGCAATGGACGGCCATGCAAAAGAGAGGAGTAGAAGTTTAATAGAGAGGGTAAAAGAGATATTTGTGAAGACTAAAATAAGGGTAAAGATCAAGGAAAAGAGAGGATTTCTGGACAGAAAGGGGGATAAGGCAAGGGTACCCATTGAGCTTACTTCTATTCAGTGTTCTACTGGGAGACTTAGATGAGAAGATGGTGAGAGAAGAGATAGGGGGGATAATATTGGTAACAGGGAAAGTATATTCACTAGCATATGCATGATACCTTGTGCCAGTAGCGGACGATGAGAGAGAGATAAATCTGATGATGAGAGTGAAGAGAATGTGAGAGTGAAGGCTCTAATAGTGAATGTGAATAAGATTAAGATGATGTTTTCCAGGAATAAATAGCGTAGAGTAGAATACGAGTGGAAGATAAATAGCGTGGTGGTTGAGTTTGTAGAGAAGTTTTGCGACCTAGGATTTTGGTTCGAAGCGAGAGCAAGAAACGGGCTGCAGGTGAAAAAGAGATTGAAATGCTTGAGTAGACTAATGGGACAAGTATGGAGTATAGGTGAGAGAAGGTTCAAGGCCGACTAGAGGATCAGAGTGTGGATGTTCGATGTATTAGTTTGGTCAGTGTTAGGCTATAGAGTGAAAATTTGGGAATGGAAAGAGCATAAGAAAGTGGATGATCTTCATGAGAGATATTTGAGATGAGTCATGGGAGTGAGTTGAAACTACTCAGGTTATATGCCAAATGAAAAAATGAGAGGAGAGAAAATGGTGGAAATAGACTTACAATTGTTAGACTGGTAGTGATAAGAGGAAATGGAAGCCCAGGGCTGTGTCGCAATCGCTTAGGAGTAAGAGTACTAATTAAGACGATATGTAGCAAATAGTTGGTAAGGTAGTATATATGGCTCGTTTTCGATAATACATGCAATGATTATATAAAGACTCTCAAACCCGTAAAAAGGAGAGAGTATAAATAAAATAAAGAAGAATTGCACTCAAAATTAAATAAAAATACGATGATTATTAATTATATTTCATGGTGCTTCAAATCGAAGCACATATTCTCATTTGATAACCAGGCAATCAAAAGAGGAAACGTGTAATGAGTGTGCGTTGCGCGCTATTCTTACTAGTTACTATACATACAAATGAAAGAGGATATGATCGAAATTGGATATCAAGTAGCGACGGCTGTTAAAATTATGCCTCAGTATTATTCGACGGTAACGAGGTAAATCCGCATTTTCGTATTTACTTCCAGTCACGTGCGAGAGATACACTATTTAGGTGTATCCCGATATTGTGATTTTGCTATACCATCCTATAGATGCGGTAGAAGGTACTTCCAATCCACGTGTACACATAATGTGTATACGTGGTTTCGAAACACCGAATATTGCCATGCAATATTGAGTGAATCTAATGAGGACTTTGCCCTCGGTTTGTATTAATACTGCTTATCCAATTAGTTCATAATCCAAAGTGCTCAAACGCATTCGAGCCTATTAACAAGAATCGAGCAGATCCAATCACGTGTCCATAAACCATTAATCCATCTAGAATGGTGGCGAAACCTTTATAGTTACCTAAAATACATTGAAAGTCAAATACAATTAAGCGCAGATCGAAAAGCCAATCTGTAATTTCATGTCTGGCTATGACTACAATCAATTCTAGTTACAAGTATATAATTATCAAGTCAAACTATTTAATTTTGATTTAAGACCTGATAAATAAAAGCATTTTGATTGTTGATGATTCAATCCGAAAATCTTTCGACTTACAACGCTTCCAATTTGAATTTAATTCTATCCTTCTAACTAAAAAAAGTGGTGTAACGATATGTCTAGAAATTCTCGCACTCATTTTTGTTGAAACCTTAGTGACCTCTGAATAACTTGAAATTGCTCTATTTATTACATTTGAAATTTAAAAATAAAATCGGCTGCTAACTTTCAATTTGTTTAGAACAAATATTAGTTTAATTTGTGATCGTCATCGTAGCGAACTATTTTATTGTTTTTGCTAATAGAGATCTTAAATTACCTACTTTGATAAGAAAAGAAAATTTTACTTCAATAAATTAAAAAAAAATATTCATTGCCGTTAACTTTTTTAATGCACAGGGGTTAATCATTGGATTTGAACAGATATCAAGACATTTCGAAGAATGTCGAAGAATTTCGAAGAATTTCAAAGCATTCCAAGGGACTTCAGACCAATTTAAGAGATTAAGAAGAATGCTACAGCATTTTAAGGGATTTAAATATAAGATTTCAAGCGATTTCAGTATTTAAAAGATTTTCGCAGAATATCCGTAATATTTAAGAGACTGTGAAAAATGTTTAATTCTGAAGGTTTCGCCGGATTTCGAAGATCTTTCCGGAATTGCTCAGAATTTTAAAAGATTTTCAAAATATTTCAAAATATTTTACGAGATTTCACAGTACTTCCAAAACGATTGTAAGCAACTTTAAAACATTTTAGGGATTTTCTGAGAATTTCAAGATATTCAAGAATATTTCAAAAGATTTTCAAGCATCTTTTGAGATTTTATAGCCTATGAGAGGGTTTTAAGGGATTTAAAAGAATTTCTATGGATCTCAACCAATCTTAGAAGACTTTAAGGGATTTAGAGAGACTTCAACGGTTTTGAAAAAAGTTTTCAATGAGTTTTAAAATATTTCACGAAATATTTCAAAACTTCTAAACGTTTCAAGTAGTTTCAAAAGATTTCAAGACATTCCTAGAGACCTCAAAGTATTTGAAAGAGTTGTTGAAATATTGCAAAATATATAATGTAAAATATATTGTCAGAAGATTTCAAGGAATTAAAAAAAATTTCAAAGGTTAAACTTGAAACCAAATAATTATTGAAAGACATTATTAAAATTTTTGAAGGATGTTAACGTTAGAGTTAAAAAACTTTAATTAATTAAAAGTCGATGTTTAACAAATAATTTTGACAATTAATTTTTTAAAAAACCAGAAAAAAACCTGCCTGAGCCTGGATTGGAACCCCAAACGCCAATAAACATAAGTAGAGCGTTAACCAATTACGCTACCAAGGCCTCAGTATATCTGTTCTTGTTCTTCAAAGGTACTTTTACAATTTTCATTAATTAACGTTCGATGTTTAACTATTACATCCGATTCATTCCATAAAAAAATTTTTAAATTGTGAGTCATCCCGATTGAAAAAAGAAACTAGATATAAAATAATTCATATCCCCTTTGAAAATCCTCTTTTCATCTGAAAGGTGATTGAACTTCTGACTTCTTGACGCACTCCGCACAGCAATTTAGTTATTGGATGATAAATGTTCTTCAATGAGATTTAAATTCTTACTGGTACTTAAAAGTTCCCCGTCTTTAAACTTTTTACTGCT
Organism: Andricus grossulariae; assembly: GCA_011634705.1. NCBI lineage: Eukaryota > Metazoa > Arthropoda > Insecta > Hymenoptera > Cynipidae > Andricus > Andricus grossulariae. The sequence continues at coordinate 3,571 of JAABKJ010000684.1, read as the reverse complement.
ACGATAACGAAGGGGTTATTGACGGTTAAAAGGGAAACAGTAAGAAAAGTAAACTTTTCATTTATCTGTGGGGAAACGAACTACAATGAACTTTGAAAGGAGGGTCGAAGAGTCACCAACGACCTATAATCTTAGGTCGTAAAGAGTTTCCCTTGTGGTATCGCAAAGATTACGATGATGTCGATGATGATAAAATTCTGTACGTAAAATATGAAATCCGCGAAAGAAGAGTGCATTATCGTGTTTATTTCCGAGTAAAATAGACTATAAACACAAACAAAAAGTTTATTGTACACTTTATTATCTCGTCAATGCGCAAAAATATTAGTTTTAAAAACAATGAATTAAAATGGTATTCATCAGTTTATGCTGAGAACACAGAATAAACTAAGTGTAATCTTTACCCTGATTTCGGGGTAAAGATTACCTGCAACAAAAATTACCTTATGTGGGTAAAGTTTACCCGCACATCTCGGGTAATTTTCTGCGTTTACCTACGTTTTGTGAGTAATTCTCAACGATTACCTCGAAGGCCTTGTAAACTTCATATCGTCTGCTTGCAACCAGCAACACGTTGCCTCTTCACATCCAAACAGCGTCACTCAAAATAAAATTACCGAGTGATTTATTTCGTTGTTCGTTTGCATATTTGTTGGTGTATTATCAAATTAATCATAAAAGTCATAATAAAATTTGAATTATGAAAGTATATTTATTATTGCATTCTTCATATTTTTACTATCTTCATCATGATTATATTATAAAAAAAGTACATTCACTAATATAAATTATGTTTCAAGTTTCAACATTTTCTATGAACAACATTTTTGAGGACGAAATGCTGTATTTCACGTGATTTATAATAAATAAAATATTGAAAAAATTACTTCAGCCAACTTTGTACAATTAGCACAATTTATTTATAAACACTTAAATAATAAAAAGCATAATAATAGCCAATTTTGAAATTTTCTTTGTTCCTTTACAAATCGGCAGTGTGAACAGAATAAAAGATTATCGTTCCCTAAATATGTTTCAAAAAAGTACTACAAATTTTGTGACAGATTGCTTTTTTACATTTTCATACTCGTCATAAATATTAAAACGTGTTGCTGATTTACGTTTTAGCTTCATACTATTCTTCATAAGACTGTTTTCTAATTATTTTTGTTATTCACACATGCAGCGTTAAATTTGTTCCAAATTTGCAGCTTAAAGACCTTTTAGAAATGTTGATAATCACTTAAAGAAATTATACTTTTTTAAACAATTAAAGAATAGTTAATGTATTCATTCTATACACTATACAGTCAGAAAAATAATTTTATGTATTCTATTTTATATATTTTTTTTAAAGTTATCAAAGGAAAACTGCTTTAGCAAATAAAAATGGTTTAAACAAATAAAAATTTGTTAAAAATTAGAAGGAATGTATTAAAATTATGTGATTATTCAACAAAAAGTAGCATAGGATACCAATTTGAGAAAAAAGTTGACATCTCTGGCTCAATTTTTAAAAATTTTTTAAATAAACAATAACTAATTATTTAAATAATTACATAATTTTTTCAAAAAAACTCACTACTCCAAACAATGACCCACTATTATATTTGATTCAGAAAATCCGATTATTTTTCATATTTTTTGGGAATAAATAATTGTGTAAATAAGTTACATTTATTCAAACAATGAAAAATTGTTTTAAAAGTCATGGTAGGTATATAAATTGTTTATTGGTAATTATTTGATTAAAAAAAGATGACAGAAATTGCTGAAAATCAAGAATAATACGTTAAAATGTATTTTTTTTTTATCATATTTTTAGTGCTGTGTGTTTGAGGGGGGAGGGGTAAAAGTATTTATTATGGTTTTATTTCTTAGATACTTCTCTTCGATCCCTAAGAAACTTGGCACGTTTCGATCAAACCCTGAAGTATGAGTTCAATTTTTCGAAAATCCAAAATTTCCCCATGTTAATTAAATGGGAGTTTGAAGATCCCGGTGTCACGTGTTACTATTTGAATTTCGAAAAAGAATTACGGATTTTCTTTTTACGAAAATAGAAACTTCTGGGGGACTGTCTTGTCCTCTAGAGTGAAAAAAAATTGGCAATGCATTTTTGGACTACCCTAATAAATATATATGATAAAAACATACATTGTAAAAAGGACATTTATAATAGGAGAAAATCCTCTTTACTTGAATGTAAAAAAGGTCAAAGGCCAAAGATGCCAAAATATTGTATTTTTTCCAATACAATAAACTTCATTGATTTCTTTCAGTATTTTTGCCGCTATATTTCTTATACAACCTTAATTCATACTTCATTTTCTCCATTCGTAGTATATCATTTTAATTCTATCAATTTTTTTTTCAGCTGCACAAAATGCTTTGCCTAAATAACTGGAAGGCTTGGTAAGATAAGAGTAATGATGCCTTCTTTACATTCAAGTGGAGAGGATTTTCTCCTATTATAAATGTCCTTTTTACAATATATATTGTTATCTTATATATTGATACCTTATACTTTTTTCTATATTAATTTTTATTGAACATTATTTTGAAGTTCGTATTCATGAATTGCATAATATTAATGATGACATGACTGAGAATAAAGATTTTACCCTTGTGAAATATTACTAGTCAGACCTTTATCACTTACCTTTAAGTTTCTGAGATTTTCTCCATAAAGTCGTATGCAGTTGCAGTACCATGTGATACCCTTCTGACGGCTGACATCTCCATCTATCCTAGTCAACGGAGCGTGACTTTTTCAACTGCACATGTACCGAAAAGCATTACTACTGGTAGTACATATTTATTATTTCAAATCAACCGCGCTTTTCGGCACATGCGCACTTGAAAAAAATTATTACAGGGGGCCCAGCGATACAAGGCCGGGTAGTCAGTGAAATTCGCCTGATATATCCCCCGAGTGGTCCGGAAACAAAACATCCATAAAAAATGTCGGCTCGGGCGCCTGCAAGTAGACATCCAGCCTACCATGATCGTCACGTCACACGAAGGTGACGTCACGCATCTGGCGCTCTCATCTGGGAATAAATAAAAATACGAGGACAGCAGTGGGACTTCATAGTCGTGTAGAAAGTCGAAAATAGGACAAACTTCTTTTTCTAACATGTATAGAGAGAAAAAGAGGTGCGTTCGATTTTCGACTTCAATATGCCCCGGAGTCCCATTGCAGGCAGGGATGAGTAAGTAAAATACTCTTAGTAATTTACCTGGTATTTTACGTCATCAGTTTTCTACGTGATGTAAATTACATCTAATTCTATATATGAGGGCGCCACCTCTGAGGCGGGAAATTGAAAACTTGAGTCAGACAGCCAATCAGAGGTCTTCTACATGTATTTTACATATTCGAGATATTTAACGTAAAATACCTCCTTTAGGTATTGGGGATTTAAACATGCTATGCGACACTGTAGGCCCCTACGCGAACTAACCAATATGGCTGCCGATAACATATGAAATGCACGTAAAACTTCACGAAAACCAGAAAAAACAGAGCGTTTAACGGTAATGATCGTCCAACAGAATAAATAAGTGC
>JAABKJ010000683.1:0-46354 GCA_011634705.1 Andricus grossulariae | reverse complement strand
ACTGTGATACGAGTTGAGAACTATTATAAGAGTAGTGAATTGTGATGAGATGTGTGGACTTTAGTAAGAGTTGTGAATTGTGATGAGTGTCGTGAACTGTGATAAGAGTTGCGAACTGTCATAGAAATTGTAAACTGTGATAAGAGTAGCGAATTGTGATGAGGGTTGTGAACTGTCGTAAAAGTCGTAAACTGTGATAAGAGTTGTGAATTGTGATAAGAGTTGTGAACTGTGATGAGAGTTGTGAACTGTGATGAGAGTTATGAATTGTCAAGACAGTTGTGAACTGTGATAAGAGTTTCGAACTGTGATAAGTGTTGTGAGCTGTGATGAAAGTTGTAAACTGTGATAAAAGTTGTAAACTGTGATAAGAGTTGTGAATTATGATGAAAGTTGTAAACTGTGATTAAAGTATTCAATTGTGAGCTGTAATAAAAGTTGTGAACTGTGCTACGAATTGTGAATTGTGATGAAATTTGTGAACTGTGATAAGAGTTATGAACTGTGATAAAAGTTGTGAACTGTGATAAGAGTCGTGAACTGCGATAAGAGTCGTAAACTGTGATAACTATTTTGAACTGTGATAAAAGTTGTAAACTGTGATAAAAGTTGTAAACTGTGATAAGAGTTGTGAACTGTGATAAGAGTTGTGAATGGTGATGAAAGTTGTAAACTGTGATAAGAGTATTGAATTGTGAGCTGTAATAAAAGTTGTGAACTGTGATACGAATTGTGAATTGTGATGAAATTTGTGAACTGTGATAAGAGTTATGAACTGTGATAGAAGTTGTGAACTGTGATAAGAGTCGTGAACTGCGATAAGAGTCGTAAACTGTGATGAGTATTTTGAACTGTGATAAAAGTTGTGAACTGTGATAAGAATTGTGAACTGCGATAAGAGTTGTGAATTGTGATGAAAGTTGTCAACTGTGATAAGAGTATTGAATTGTAAACTGTAATAAAAGTTGTGAACTGTGATAAGAATTGTGAATTGTGATGAAATTTGTGAACTGTGATAAGAGTTATGAACTGTGATCAAAGTTGTGAACTGGGATTAGAGTTGTAAACTGTGATAAGAGTTTCTTCTCCGAGCTACAAAAGCCTAAAAGAATCGATGATGTAAGGAAGTGAAAGTTTTACAAAGTAAAGCATAGTTTTTATTGTTTTTTTGTACAAGACCTCTTAATTTGAATGCTACTGAGAGGCGTTCATTCGGAGGCAAAAAGTGGTTAATCGAATAAGCGAGCGTATTATAGATAATCTCAGTCGGAGATCTCGTTCACGCCTGTATCTTAATTCATCAGAGTGAGTTCTTCTTCTCGACTGACAGTTCTTCTTAATCCTCATAATGTATTCACCATATCGATAGATGCCCATACTAAATGCTGATCACAAAAACTGAGGCACTTAGGACGAAGGATACAGATTTCACGCCCGAAAAAGGGATCTGCTCGTAGGATTTGTTTAATAATTTTATAATCTTGGGGAGCATCAACATATTACGTGATGCTATTTTCAGTGATTTTTGACTCACCCATCTCTCTTGTGACAATTTGTGACATTTCAGTGAAGCCCCTCCACCCCTCAAAATGTCATTTGGCGCTAAAGCTGACCATCCTTTTTTTAAATACGAAATATAAATGTCATTTTATATAACCGTCAGTCGAACAATAATTAAGTTAGACGACAGATTAACTTAACAGATTAGAGGCCGTTTAAAAACTCTTTTATCCTTTTCTAAAGAATTTTTTTTTTGGTTTTTAAGAAACTGCTAATTTTTCTTTTTTTTTTTTGCTTGAATTTGCACTAAATTAATAGAGCCCGATAAGAAAATCCAGTTATTATTGATTGTTGAACATTTATTTTTGATGAAAATGAGTTTCTTTTTGGTTTTTTTCTTTCAAGATTCATTTTCTTAGTTGCGAATTCTTCTATTTTTTCGCAAATTAACTTTTTTGCTTAAATTTCATATTTTCGGGTTCAAAATTCAGCTTTTTTGTAGAAAATTCATCTTTTTTACTTGAAAACTCACCAATTTGGTGAAAAATCAAACTATTTGGTTGAAAATGAACTTTTTTGTTGAAAATTCATACTTTTTGTTGAAAACTAAACTATTTTGATATCATTTTGGTTGAGAGGATTCAAATATTTTGTTGAAATTTCGTCTTTTTTGGTTGAATTCAAAAAACTGAGCATTCGTTTTTTTCTTTTCTTCAAAATTTGTTTTCTAAACTGAAAATTTAACTATTCCATTTTTAGTTAAAAATTTATTTTATTGAAAATTCAACCATCTCGCTGGAAATTCATATTCTTCATTGAAAATCATCTTCATTGTTTAAAATTCTTCTATTACGGTTTCATATTTTTGGTTAAAAATTAAACTACTTTGGAAGAAAATTAAACTTTTTCGTTAAAAATTACACTATTTATTTTTAAAATTTACTATTTTGTTGGAAGTTTATTCATTCATAGAGAAAATTATTATTATTATTATTTCGTTTTTTCTTTGTCGATAATTAGTTTTTTATCAGCAAATTTACCTGTTCTATTTTTTGTTGAAAATATGTCTTTTTCAGTTAAATTTTTTATATAATTTCTAGGAATTTTCAAGTTTTTCTATTAATGTTGAGGGTTTTTGAAAGCTTTAAAATGATTAAAAATATTTTATGTTATTTCAAAAGATTCCAAAGAATTTTGAAATTATTTCAATAACTTACTGGGATTTTAAATAATTTGAAATATTTTAGGGTATTTCAAAAGATTTGAAGGAATTTTTCAATTTATTTAAGTAATTTAATGATATTTCAACGGATATGAAATATTTTAAAATATTTTGAAAGATTCGAAGGAATTTCCAAGATATACACAAATTTTAAGGGATTTCCAAGGATTTTAAGGAATATTAGGTATTTTAATCAATTTCACAGGATTTTAGGAAATATCAAATTTCATAAAATTTCATGGGATCACATAATATTTTAATGGATTTCAAAGAGTTTATTTATGAGAAGTGAGGGATTTCATAGGGTTTCAAAGATTTCGAGAGATTTTCAACCAATTTTAGCAATTTATTTGAGTTGATTTGGAATTCACCCTGAATTCTTATTAATTCAACCTCAATTCTTTTGAAAGAATATAAATTCCTTTGAATTCTTTCAAATTATTTGCAATTCTTTGGAGTTCTCTTAGATTTTTTAAATTCACTTAACTTTATTAAATTCAATGGATTTAAAAAAAAAATTTTTTCAATTCGTCTTGAATTCTTGTAAACTTATTTTCACTGAATTCAATAATTTTTACATTTTTTTTCCAATTAGATTTTATTTTTTTAAACTCACCATGAATTTTTATCAATTTCATAGAATTCTTATTTCTTTCAAATTACTCTAAATTCGCTTCAGCTTCACAAAATCGAAGGGAATTTTCTTTTATTTTTAATTTTTTTGCGAATTTTTGTCGAATTCTTTCAAATTCTTTTAAAGCCTTGGTTAAATAAGTATATAGTATTTCATTTTTGTCTCTAAGATAAGTTTCATTTGTCATAATATATATTTCTATACGTTTTCAAGTGAAACAGTTAGTTTCTAGATTTTTTTGATTTTTGGCCTTTCAGTATTTTTAATGATATTTAAAAGAAGATTTCTATTAAAAGATTGATCCTGCCAAAAATGTACCTCAAACTGAGTAACAGAATTTTCCTTCGCGATTTATAAAGTTTAAGATTCTTTCATAATTTTCTGAAAGCCACGGTAGCCTTGAATATTATTTGCAATTTCTAATTATCTTTGAAAATATCAAAAATTAGAAAAACATGGTTTTAAATTTGTAAAAAATTTCTTTCGACACAGTACTCATTCAACCTAATTTTTGTCAATTAGACTTGTCATAAAAATGATAATCATGGTCAATAAAATAATGTATGGCAAATGGCGATTCGGGAGTACCAGATTAAATGAAAAAATTGAATAAAAATTACAGTAAATAATAGCTATTTGAAAAAATAGAATTTGTATTAAGTTAAAATTATGCGACAAAAGTTTGACAAATGGAAATTGGGATAAGTGAGAATTTGGTTAAATAGAACTGATGTATATTGGATGATGGTAATTCGGGAGAAATATAAATTAAAGTGTAAATTATGGCATATCAAAATAGAAATGACAAAAAATGGCGAATAAGAAGATTAGAATAAGGATTACAATTTCTCACCAATTTTAAATTTTCAATATCAGGATAGGTATTATAACAAAATATTACTTGCATCTGCCCAAGAAGATTCGATTCGAAAATTGAAAAAGAGTGCATATACCTCTCCTTTAAAAGTCGCACTTTATAAGATATCAAAATAAATATAAAAATCCAAAGAAGAAAAAATAATTTTGACAAGAAACAGATTATTTTTTGTCATGTAAAAATTGAAAGGGGCAAATCCCCTTGAGCCAATATGTGTCGTGTCGTTTCGTTCCGCCGCTTCACCTGCATGGCTGTCAATTCGAAATCTAATTTACTTGAGAGTCGCGGGAGGAAAAGACACGAGTCAAGGAGGAAGCAATGAGAGGATAGAATGAGAAGAAAATAAAGGAAGAATTTTTTTATGAAGGAGGTATGCCGTCGTACAGAGGACTTAGCCCACCAACCAAAGAGGATTACAGAATTTGTCGATCTTCTCCTGGACCATCACTTCTTTTATTCTTTCATTTTGTTCCGGTTTTTTTTATTTTATTTTTATTTTGAGAACGAAAGGTAATTTTCGACTGTCATACCAATTTTGTTGAAAGGAGATTGTTTTTTAGGCACTCAATGTTCGCTGGTGCTCTTGTCCAATTTCATGTTTACAGTATTTTATTATTTTCCTCGCAATATTAATCAGGGAGAAACAGATTTTATGGGATGGAAAATTTGTTATAATATTGAAAAGAAAGTTTCAAGAGAAAATGGGCTTCAAGGGATTTCAAGGGATTTCGAAGAATTTTAAAGAGAAGCAATGTTATACAGTATTTATTTATTTATGAACGTATTTTAAAAGATTACAAGGAATTTGACAAGATTACAAATTTTTTTAGGGGTTTCAAAAAATTTCAGAAAAATTTCAAAGGATTTTAAAAAGGTATCAAGGATATCAATGTCATTTTAATTCTAATTTAATAATTAATTAATTAGTGAATTATGATTTGAAACAAATAATAGGATTTCTATGAATGTCAAGGGTTCTTAACAGATTTTAACTGATGTTAAGTATTTGGAAGGATTTTAAAGGGTTTCAAACCTTTTACAGTATTTTCAAGATTCCAAAAGATTTTCAAAAATTTCAAGGTATTTGAAGAGATTTCCAGAAGTTAAATTGAATTTTAGAGGATTTCAAAGTTTCCAATAGGTTTGAAAAATATTTAGGAGATATTACAGATTTAAAGATAATTTACGGGATTTCAAAGTTTTTCAAGGGATTTGTACAGATTTTACTGGACCAACGTAATTTTATAGAATCTCATAGAACTTTGAAGATTCAAAAAATTGCAATGGATTTCATAGGATTCGAAACATGTCAAGACATTTTATATTGCAAAAAATTTCAACAGATTTAAACATTTTTGGGACATTTTAAAAGAGAATCAAAATTATAAAGGAATTTGAAGGTATTTTCAGGATTAAAAAAAAATCTAGAGTCATGGGATTTTTCGAGGTCTTAGAGGATTTTAAGATACAAACATTTTTTAAAGAATTATAAAAGATACTGAAGATTTAGGATTGTCCGGGATTTCAGAATATTTTTATGGATTTCACAAGATTTAAGGGATTGTGAAAATCTCAAATGACTTTTAAGAGCATAGTGTCTTTTTAAATATTCCAAGAAATATAATGATATTTTGAAAAGAATTATAAAAGATATTGAAGATTTAAAGATGTTGTACGGTATTTCAAAACATTTTTATGGATTTCACAAGATTTATGGGATTGCAAAAATCTGATGAGATTTCAGTGAATTTCGTAGGATTATGAAAATTTTCAAGAGATTCATAAATATCTTAGAAATTTTCAAGGATGTGGTAAGATTGCAGAAGATTTGAAATTTTTTCAAGAATTTAAGGGATCAAGGGATTTCAAAGAATTTTTCAATATTTGAGGGATTCATAGGTTTAAAAAAAAAAATTAAGATTCCATATGATTGTATGGAATTGATATAGATTTCAAGGGATTTCAATGGAATTATTGGTTTTTAAAATACTTCAATCGATTTCAACGGACCTCAAGGGATTTCAAGACTTTGAGGGTGTTTTTAAAGATTTTAATAGTTTTAAACGAGATTTCTATTGATTTAAAACATTTCTTCAGAAATTATGGAATTTATTCTGTATACAGAATTAAGGATGTTTATCGGTATTTTCAACTCGATTTTTGTGAGATTACTAATGATTTTACAGGGGTTAAGGATGTTATGAATTTCAAGGGATTTCGAAGGATTTTGACGAGTTTATGGTGTTTAACAAAAGTCCAAGAAATTTCAAAAAAAATTAAGGGTTATCGAAGATATAAACGAATTTAAAAAAAAATCAAGAGATTTCAAAGTTTCTGAGAAATTTAAAATGATTTCATAAGATTTTAGAAAATTTAAAAGATTTCAAGATATTTTTATTAAGTTTACAAAGTTTCAAAGGATTTCAAGAAATTTTACAATTTGTGAACGATTTATAGTATCAAAAAAAATCAAAAGATTTCACATGATTATAAGGAATCTAGATTTCAAGGGATTTAAAAAAAATCGCAAAATTTTCCAGACATTTCAAACGACTTCTACAGAAAAAGGGTTCAAAATTATTTCAGTGGATTTCAAGGAATTTCAAAGCTTCCAGGTTGTTTAAAAAGATTTTGAGGTTTTCAAATAAGATTTTAAAGGATTTCAAAAATTTCATAATTTTGTAAGGAATTTTGAAACATATTACAGACTTCAAGATGTTTTACAAGAGTTTGCTCAATTTTTGTGGGATTACTCAAAGATATTTCGAAGGATTTTTGAGAGTTCAGAAAGTCTTAGGGATGTCTATAAATTTCTACGGATTTCAGATATTTCGAGGGATTTCGCCATATTTAAGCCATTAATAGGATACCAAAAGATTTTGTAAGATTTTTACGCATTTCAATGGATTTAGGAAGATTGATGAGTTTTTCAAGAATTTTTATAGGATCTGAACAGATTTTAGGGGTTCCAAAGGATTTCAATGAATTTCGAAGCTTTTAGGGTATTCTGAATAATGAAAAATTATGTTTAATATTATTTAATTATTGTAAGAACTTCTATTGCTATGCATCTTATGAAAATTATTGTATTGCACAATCAGTCAGAGTATGTTCCTGACTAATTTTTAATTAAATGTTTAACAAATAACCATTAGAACACTGATACTTAAACTTTATGTACCTTGTGTATTATGTTTCAGCGATTATTTGCATAGCTCGTAAGAATTATTAAATTGTCAATGCGGTGCGTCTAAAAAATTATCCTCTTAAGAGCTTTCGCGAAGGCTCTTAAGCTGTCATCGAGTTCTTGCGTGGATAAAATTTCACTGAATGGGGTCAGCGTCCTAGCACCGGGTGTTACCCATGTTTAACAACAGAATAGTAACTCGAAAATTTAATTTAAAACTTCCTTCCATAAATTATGCTGTCCAAAAAGAAATTATTTTGACTCAATGAACAATATTTGTATAGTCAGCAATTTAATTTTCACCTACAAAATACTATTATTGATCAAAAATTATGTTTCGCGCAAAGAAATAAGCAAGTCAGAAAGGTCTAAGGAACATAAAAGCTAGCCTCTAATGAAAACAAATTCTGAAAATTGTTTTTTGACTCGTAATAAAGTGGCTTTCCTTGCACTCGGAAGTTACGTGTCAAAACGCCTTTTTGTCAATCACCACGAGTGTTAATTACGCGTTGTGTGCCACTTGTGTATGCAGTTTCGCACGCGCAATTTTTCACGATTATCCATGTTCAAGAAAGCGCCATGATCGATTACAGCTTGGTGGCGGTAATTTGTTTACGTTCTTTTCTGCGAGGGGCGACTTTCATTATCATTATACACGTAATAGTAATCAGCGTGCTCTCGGCTCGTTATCGTCGTCGGTTAATAATTTAATTGTTTGGTGGCGTGCTCACTTTATTGGGATATCTCCATTGGCATCGCAACGCAGCCCGTTCTCCTGTATATCACTGCACACACTTAACATGTTTTTTACCCTAAAGTCCTTCATATAAAAATTTGATTCAATTAAAAAGCAACCTGCTTCTATTGCTTATAATACTTTTTGGTTTTAATGTAGTCACAGGCTCATTTTTATTCAGGCTTAAACATCCACTTTTCATGGAATATGAATATCTCTAACGGAAAGTACAATACTCATGGAGCCCTGATGTCATTATTTGGGGTTTAACGAAACGGAAACTAAATTTGAGTCCTTGTTTAATACTTCTACGAAGAGAAAATTTGTTTTCATAAATTGAAGAAGGGGTTTAGCATTTGGTTTTGGTATCTCAGATTAAAGCGCTTCCGTAAGGATTAGATAAATCTCTAATGGAAAGGACAATACTCCTGCATTTCTGATATCAATATTTGGATTTTATCATAAGAGAAAGTAATCTTTGAACTCTTTTATGTATTCGTACGAAGAATGTCCCCTGTGATCTTGATTGCTTTGAATTTAGTCATCAAAAAACTGGCTTATTTATATTCAGGCTTAAAAATTTACTGGTCCCGGAATATGAATATCTCTAACGGAAAGTACAACGTCATTATTTGGGATTTAGCAAAGCTGAAACTAAACTTTAGCCTTTTTTAAATATTGCTATGAAGAGAAAATTTGTTTTTATAAATTGAAGAAGAGGTTAAGCATTTGGTTTCGATATCTCAAATTAAAGATTGTCAGTAAGGATTAGATAAATATCTAATGAAAAGTACAATCCTTCTTCGGCTATGATATCAATATCAGCAGTTTATCCTAGTAGAAATGATGCCATGGACTTATTCGAAATACTCCCACAAAGAAATAATTTTGTTTTAATAATTATAGGCGCAACTTAATATTCAAAAAAAGGGAGAAATTTGAAAAAATTGCACACACTTATCCACTTTTTATCCCAGTGCAATGTCCCTTATAATCTTGTTTGCTTTTAATGCAGTCATTGTAGCATAGGGTCATTTTCATTCAGGTTTAAAAATATACTTTTCATGGAAAATAAATATCTCTAACGGAAAGCACAATACTCCTGCGGCCCTGATGTCATCATTCGGGATTTAACAGAGCTGAAACTAAACTTTGGTCTTTCTGAAATACTGCTACAAAGAAAAAATTTTTATGAATTGAAAAAGAGGTTTAGCATTTGGTTTCGGTATCTCAGATTGAAGTTTGTCAGTAAAGATTAGATAAACCTCTAATGAAAAGTACCATACTCCTTCGCCTCTGATATCAACATCTGGAGTTTATCCTAGTAGAAATGATGCTTAAGACTTTATGAAAGACTCCTACAAAGAGAAAATTTTATTTTAATCTTCATAGACGAAATCAAAGTCCTTATATCAATATTTGATCCAATTAGAATGCAACCTGCCCCTATCGCTGATAATCATTCTTGCTTTTGATGTATAGTCATTGTGCGACATGCTAATTTTTATTTTGGAAAAAATCCACTTTTTATGAAATATGAGTATCGTCGTGCAGTGATTGAATATTTTAATTTAACAATTTGTTATGATATGAAGGATAGAAAATTAGAACAGGCACGTGTTAACCATTTTGTGATTTGTTTTATCTTAATCGGTTTCTTTGATTTGTTATGTGTTATTTGTTTCGTTATCTTAGATCAAATATTGCCAATTAGTGTTAGCAGAAGCGAGCATCTCATTTTGCATAAATCTCTAACGAAGAGTACAATACTCCTCCGTCCCTGACGTTATCATCTGGGGTTTAAAAAAGCGGAAACCAAATTTGGTCTTTTTGAAATACTTCTACGAAAAGAAAATTTGTATTTCATATTGCTACCGAAATTATAATTTTATAACCGTTTGTTGTTTTGTTCCATCTAATCTGTTTCTTTGATTCAGCATTTGTTTTTCTGTTCTTCTATTTTAGATTGAAGACACTCAATTAGTTGTTAGCATAAGCGAGTATCTCATTATACATAAATCTCTAACGAAGAGTACAATACACCTGCGACCCTGATGTCATTATTCGGGGGTTAACAAAGCGGAAACTGAACCTTGGTCTTTTGGAAATACTTCTACGAAGAGAAAATTTGTATTTCATATTGCTACCGAAATTATGATTTCATAACCGTTTTGTGTTTTGTTTTATCTAATCGGTTTCTCTGCTTTAGCATTCGTTTTTTTATATGCTATCTTAGATCAAATATTATCAATTAGTTGTTAGCATTAGCGTGTATATCATTATACATAAATCTCTAACGGAAAGTACAATATACCAGCGACCCTGATGTTATTATTAGGAGTTTAACAAAGCAGAAACTAAACCTTGGTCTTTTTGAAATACTTCTACGAATAGAAAACTTCTATTTCTTATTGCTTCCAAAATTATGATTTCATAACCGTTTTGTGTTTTATTCTATCTTTATCGTTTCCTTTGATTTAGCATGTGTTCTCTCTTCCTTTCAAGCCCCTTTGTACATCTTTCTCTCTCGCTCTTAACACAATTTCCTTAGCCTGTTTCTCTTCAATGAATAGGTTCGTGTACCCCTTGTCGTTCTATCGACCCGAACGATTTGGTATCCACGAAGCCAAATAGGTTCCCCGGTACAGCCCATGTACGATCGATTCGACACCTACGTGCAATTAGCAATCCGACGCGAGCTTTAATTCAACGGTAATTCGCGCAAATCGCACTCTCAGTTACCAAGCATAGTCTTTTCAGCAATTTGATTAACGCACTAATTAATAAGAGTTGAATTAAGCAAGGCGATGAGATTTTGCCCTTATTTTATTTCAAAGAAAGTTTGGTTCTTTTCTTAAAAATAATATTTACTTTGATTCAGATCCTTATCGTGATAGCATTAGGCGTGAAAAATTGAATTGACTAAAAAAAATTTTTTTGATTCTGTCACTCAGAAAAATATTTTATTGAACTAACATTTTTTTGGCTAGTATATTTAGTCGATTTCATCATCCAAAAACTTTGGTTGAGCTTGGTCTACTGAACACCTACTTTATTCACTTCAAGCATCAGCGGGGAAATTATAAATAAAAAACTGCTATGAGTTATTAAATTGAAACATTAAATTCTTAAAAATACATATTAACTTTTAATATAACATCAATGTATATATTAAAATTATTATAATGTAATATAAACATTAATATAAATTGAGGTTGCGTAGTTCGCTACACTTTGTGTAGTAGGTAGATTTATTTTCTGATCAAAATTTACAGTTTTCTAAGCTGTAATTGTTGTTATTGTAAATTGATCATATTTTACTCGTAAATTAATAAATAGAACTAAGAAAGAAAAAGAAAAATTAATATTCTGGAATGGAAGCAGTATAAAGAATAAAGCATCTAAAGACTCCGGGAAAGCTTATCGCTACTTCAAAAAAGAAGAAAAGTTCTCTGTGCTGATGCTTCACTCAATTTTTTTTAAATCAACTAAATGTATTCAACCAAACAATTTTGTTGGATGAACAAATTTTTTGACGGTTCTTAGGTAAAGTTTACCCCAAAATCACAAATACAGTTATAGTAGATATATATTTTTATTTGACTAAATATTAGATAAAGTAATCAAACATTGGAATGGAACTATTGAGGCCAGTATGAGTGAATATTTGATTAGAAAATCAGATAATTTAGCAGTGATAGTCATACACTCTAGTGATTTTTTTTTGAGATAATGATATAGTTTATCATATTTGTGTAATGAAAAGGTGTTATTTAGTATAAGTTTCTAGGTTTTACGCCTCGATGCTGTGGTGAGTGTGACTTATTGCCCAAAAACAGGGTATCCGCTATAAACGGTATGAAATTACACGTAATTGGCCGTACCCTTTGTGCCAGTCTCACGCAATCGAAATTACCCCATAACAAAACCTCTATCCAACCAACACATTGTGCTCTGAACATGTTGTGCTTACCCCACGCAGATGTGTCCACACCTTATTTTTTAATTATTCTTAGTTTCTAAATTTTACGAATAATTTGAAAATAAAATTTTTTCTCTTCTATATCAAAATATTTTGTATATTCTTAATATCGTTGAAACTGTTGGGTATCAATAAAGTTGAATGCATTTGAATTTCGGCATCAAACTTGAAATTAAAAAGCAGTTTCAATTTGGAAATTGGTTTTTGAAAATTTGAAACATTTAGTAGTGATATGAACTACCAAACATTCCCATATTCGGTTGAAGTCGGTAACAGGAATCTTAGTTTTTTCTCTTGAAGATTGGAAGGAAACAAAAATTGTTTCTTCCTACTTCCTATCATTACAAAATACACATTCATACAATATGCCCCCAACAATACTTCCAATATAGTCATTCCCACATGTTAATCATTCCAAAGAAACCTACTCTGAAATTAGCAGATCATTCGAATTTTACCTACAATTAGTAACTCTAATGAGCAATCTGAAAGGCATACGATCGTTTAAATGCCAATCCGTCTTTCCCTATGTGGCATGATAACATCAGAAAGTTAATTAATCAATCTAGCGAATCTAACCCCTAATCATTTTCTCCTATCTCAAAACAGAAGCCTCGACCAGAAATATTAGTACTGAAATCAATCAGGAAATTTCAGGCGCGCATTGCAGTTTGCAGGGTGCGATGCAGTTATTACTCGTATATTCCACAAGTTCGTTAAACACGCTCTTGCACAGTGATTATCGACCCCATATAGTTCGCTGAGCGCTGTCGAGTTCAAGATATGCAAATTGTGCTGATAGAGGGGTGGGAGAGCAACGGGGCAAAGCAAATGTGTGAGTTTAGAAGTTGAGACCCTTTGATGCGGCCAGTAACGTCACATTTCGTGTCGAAACTGAAGAGTGAGACTAGAGGGTAAGAGGGGGGAGATTGAGACTCATGTATTTAATTACGATTGATTTGAAACAGATTTGACTTAAAAGAGATAACAGGCCTGTTGGCTCTTGTTTTAAGATTACGAGAGAATTGGAAAGAAGTTTGTGCGAGGTGAAAGGGGAGGGAAGTGCCAAGGATGATGCTGGAGAGGGTAAGAGGGACCAAGGATGGCGCGATCCATTAGTAGACACGTCAATTCAGCTCTTAAGAAGCGACCGGCTTAAGGCTCCTTCGATCCTTTTCTTTTCCCTTTTTTTTAAATAGGTACTTATTAGTGGAGCCTCTCCTTTTAGAGCTCACCTCTACCTTTCGCCTCTTCTATCTACTTCTTCCTTATCTTTTTCTTGGCGCGCGTAATATCATAAGTAATGATAATTCGATTAGTGAGACAAGATTGGATCGCACTCGGGACTAACTAAGCAGCACCCGTAGAATTTTTTAAAAATGTTTTTTAACACCTACTAAGGTTCTTTTGCTCATTTTTGTTTTGCTATCTTAGATCAAAGATTGTTAATGAGTATTAGCAGAAGACAGCATCTCATTATACGTAAATCTCTAACGGAAAGTACAATGCTCTTGCGACTCTGATGTCATTACTTGAGGTTTAACAAACCGGAAACTAAACTTTGGTCTTTTTGAAATACTTTTACGAAGAGATAATTCCTTTTTGAGAAATTGAAGAAGAGGTTTAGCACTTGGTTTCAGTATCTCAGATTAAAGATTGGCAGTAAGGATTAGATAAATCTTTGATGAAAAGTACAATAGTCTTTCAGCTCTGATATTAATATTTATATTTTATCATTACAAAAAGTGAAGGGTATGTAAGTAGGTAGCATTCATGTCGTTCGAGGTAATAAGTAATAATTTTATTTCGTTGAATGTCAAAATAATAGAAAATGAAAGATATCAGCTACAATTTATAGATATCCTGTTTGTCAGAGTAACGCGTCGTTCCCTTCCGACGACAAATTACAACCTGCGACACGACCAAGCCAAGAGATCGACGCGATACTAACGATTTTCCAATTACACGCTAACTCTACCGGCCGAAGCAGTTATCCACCCCTCGACACAGTCGTTTGCCGACATGAGAAGCATTGAATCACGTATGTGCTATATTCAAAGTTTGTTGAATTCGACTATTCCAGTTTAGAGCTTTCTTTGCTCATAGATGACATCAATTAAAACTTGTTCTCAAAAACATCTGCCATAATTCCATTTCATTATAATTAAAGTTTACACTTTAATAGAACGTGTAGACCTTGCATTTTAGGTACCATCATCAGTAAACTTTTGGGATTGATATGTTATAAGTATTAAAATCAATTACTGATGAATGTTAAGAAATTAATAAAGCATCCACAAATTAGCCCGCAGGAGAATTGGAAGATCCTTGATTTAGTAACTATTAAAATCAATATTCCGCAAGGGACTGACAACAGTTTTAGTTACAATTAACCATTAATGCTATGATGTTAGAAAAAATTTGAAAATAAAATTGTTAAAGCTAGATTCTACAAATTGGGGTACAAATCTATGGAATGTTTTTTTTTGACAAATCATTGTGGACCAAGTTCTTAAAATTGGGCTAGTTCGCCCAAAACTATTAATTGAACAAAAACTTTTGGTTGAGTTCTACACAATGAATAATAATTAGCAATTGATTTAGAATTCCGTCATGTTACCTCACAACGAAGGGTAAAAATTAGAGTTTATTCCGAACCATTCAGAATATAAAGCTTATAGAAAGTATTTGAATTGCGTCTAATGTTCGAATTTAAATAACGTTTTTTTTTACTATATCAGCTTATCACTAAAATTAATTTTCTTGTTGAGTTTTACTTGCAAATTAAGCAATAAAAATTGTTTTTTGCGATACTTGGCACCGATTATTCTAAACACATGAATGTAATTTACATATAAATACGCTGTAGAACGCATGCTTAGACCAGCCGACGGAACCATTTAGATAATCGGTATTCTACGTCATTATTTAGATAGTATGATTAAAGTAAATCGTATAAATTAAATACAACTTTTGTTAAAGGTTATTCCTTCTTTTGGAAATTTTCTAAGATCTGTATTTTTTCCTCTCCTCACAAAATATCTTGTTCTTATAATCTTTTGTGTTGTGGAATTTTAGATCAAAGATTGTAGGTAAAAGTTACCAGAAGATAGTATCTCATCAGCGATAAATCTCTAAAGAAATGTACAGTACTCCTTAAGTTCTGATTCCTATAATGATAGACGCAACTTAGTATTTTTGATAAGAGTTAATTGAATAATTATTAACTTTTTTCGACGTGAGTATTGCATCCAATAATAATTCGATTAGGAAAAAACATCAGATCGCGCTCAGAACGATCTAAGCATCATGGGTCTAAAACTGATTATTTTAAATTCCCGTATTTCTCTTACAATATATATTTGTTTTGAAATCTCAGATCAAAGATTCTTAGTAAAAGTTAACAGAAAAGTGCGTGTCATTATCGATAAATGTCTAATGAAAAGTAGAGTACTCTTCCGGTCCTGATTTCAATATTTTAGTTTTATCATAGCAGAATCAAAATTTTGGGCTCTTGCCAATACTCCTGCGAAGAGAAAATTTGATTTTGATAATTATGGATGCAGTTTAGTATTTTTGAAAAAAGTGAAAAATGAGATATCAATGTTTTAAATTAGCTTTCACTACAAAATTACATGCAATAAAGAAATATCATTACCGATGTTGTCGTGGGGACCAATTCCGGAATCATCAATCTGACTATGGTTTCTTTTTCGACTTTGCAATCCTAGAATAGATTCTATGCTGTGTCTCGGCGTGCTGCTCGTTGGTTTCGCAAGAAGCAAATCTTGACTATTTTGCGAAACAGCTTCTACCAATTGCTGGGAATCCATGATTGTTTGAGGTCCGGATTTCATGTGTCACAGATAAAGTCACCTAATACTATACTTTTCCCAAGAAGAATCACTGGTTTCACAAGAGTTTTAGAATAAATACACAAATTTAAAACAATTAAGTTTATCTCAGCTAAAACCCGAGAAAGTTGCTATCACTGGGTTGAAAGAAAACAAGAACACAGTCTCTATTATCGTCACAATCACAACAATTGTTCAAAACAAGCGTGGTCCATCAAACTCTGCCTTTGCTTCGTGTTTATGAACTAGCATTCCTCGCCAACGCGAAGCACCTGGAACTGTAGGTAATTCCCAAAAAAATGTCATCTCGAAGTTGTAATTCAGAATTAATAATGAAAGAATCTAATTGTTCTTGATGATTCTCATCCTTTAAGTTAATACTAATTGATAAAGGATCATCCTTTTTGAATCAATAACCGATCTCGTCTTATCTGTCCTCGATTTTGCCGATCGATGTCGATCGATATCGTTACCGATACCAGATTCGAGATTTCTGTTCTGATCGCGACCGATTCCGACGGAGGGGCTTTTGGACGTGCCTTGTGCCAGCGGAGCACTAGCTAAACTTCTTGCTAGACTGCATGCAACCACCTACCATATCCATCGTGGGGAAGGCCGAACCGGAATAGGGAGGGCGTCACCAGCATCGACCAATACGAAATCAAACTGCAAAGCTATGGACCAATGCCTGAAGGGATCTGGGAACATGGCGAGTCAGTGGTTCTCAATCGGAACCCGTTTTGTGACGACCCCTTCGTGCAAGGGAAGATTGGGAAGAGTGAGAGAGAAAGAGGGTGAGTTGGTGTTCAACTGTTGATTAAAGAGAGGGAAGAGAGGGAAAGGAGAGGTGGCAAAGTCCGGCATTTGGGAACTGAGGGTGGCGCAGGCGCAAGGGTTGCAGGGCGCGGAATAGGCTGCCTCGGTAGGGGTTGATTCTTGCGGCGGATTCTGGCATCCTTGGTAATTGCCAGAAACGAGGTAAAGCTTACCGCTTACGCCAAGCATCCTCCGACGGCTCGTACCGATTCACCGGGTTTTCCACTTGGATGACTCCCTGATGGGGAATTAAACATTCCTTCGACTCTTCAGGCATTTTTCTCGCGAGCGAGATATTTTACTATCCTCGCACCGGTTACTCCATTAGCGCGAAATAAACGGATTAGGGTGAGCTTTTGAGGTTCGATTTTGAAATTAGGAAACTGATTTCGGCAAATCTGGTTCATCAACACAATGAGGAAAAATTGCCGACAAATAATTTCGGGTATTCGAAAAATCGAGCACTTCATAATTCGGAAATTTAAAATCTTTTCATCAATTTTGCAGTCGGACTTATTTTATTTTGTCAAATCTGAGTGTTGGAGAATTTTACTTTCGGAAATATTTTCTGTCAGGATTGTTCATTTCGTCTGGATTAGGGAGAGCTTTGGCAGTTCGATTTTAAAATTAGGAAACCGTCAGGAAATCTAGTTTATCCTCAAACTGAGAACAAAGATTACTGAAATCAAAGAAAAGTAGTACTGAATAGGTCCAATCAAATAATTTTTTGTTTGCAAAATTTTTCCCTATAATAAGAGCTTTTGGAAAAATGTTGGCATAAGAGCGATTTTTGGATAGAAAAACTGTAACTAGAGAAAATATAAGATATTTAATTGGTTTATAATAATTTTCTTTCCAATTCTCTTTGAGCAATCTATACATTTTTTTATTCCAAGAATAAAATTAGAAGCTATTTTCGTACGAAAAGGAAAATTACTTATGTGCCAAATTAATTAAAAAAATAATGCCTAAAAAGAAACACCCTATTGTTCACTAGTTATTGGATCTCAAATGTTATAGTTTATAAAATCAAGGAAAAAAACCACATTTTTAAATAAACAATCACAGAATATTTTTAAATATATGTATTTAAAAATGTGGCTATGTTTCTCGATATTATAAACTGTTTCATAGATTATAAAATTCTGATGCCGGTATGTATATTTTCCAAATTTCATTTGATCGAAAATTAACGCATTGCCTCTATTCGTCCTAACCGCCATAATTTTAATAACCTATACCAAATGTTTATTTTGCATCGTTTTTACATTTTCACACTTCCTATAGTTTTGTATATTACGGAATTGTCAAATTTCGACATCTAGTCTGAAAATAATTGGGCAAAAGTTAAATAAAAAATTCTGAATGAATACATTTTAATTTCGCTCTATCATTTGTAGACCAGATGTACTTCAGGTTAAATTATATTTCTTATATATCTTGATTTAGTAAATTAGAAATTTACAACAAATTAAAAATTAAATTCTGAAAAATAAATATTAGGTTGTGTGCTTATTCAGAACAATTTTAATTGTGGCAAATAAACATTTTTTTAAATAAAAGGCAGATTGAATAAGAATCAGAATAGATAGTCATTATCATGGATAGAAATTCAGAAATGTGAAAATATGCCTTTCAGGTGAGAGTGAACATTTTTTCAAAAATTTCAATTTATAGAGGATAAACAAAAATCTAAAAATCAGGAGATATTTGGATCGATAAGAAAATTTATTTGAAAAAGTCATGTCTTTTTTACCACTGATATGAATTAATTAGCTGTATTGACTAATAATGATTATTTCAGAAATTTTTTGAAAATCTGATGATCATTAGAGATCAGAGTGCAGAATTGCTATAAGATTTGGACGACCTGGAAAAGTCATGGAATTTTGAAAAATTCTGGAAGACCTGAAATCAATAATAGCAATGAGATTTTTGTTTGAAATTCAATTATTATTGAAAATCCCTTCACATTTGCCTTGACTAATAATTGTACCATAAATTTTTGTTAAATTAGCCTGCGAAGAATATGTTGAAATTGTATAGAACTGGCCCGATTTTTGGAAAAGTAGACCTGAAATTTTTTGAAACGTATATCTGGGAAACACAGAAAAGTCATCAAATATTGATACTGGACTTCTATCACTGAAAGAAACGTCATTTTTTGGAAAAAGGATGTTTTTTGACACGAATGGAATTTCCTCTTAATTATACGGTTGAGAGGATTTTCATTTGTTTCAGAAAGAATCTTTTTGCAGCAAACATTATCATTTTGCGGCAAAATTAATTTAATCTGAGAGCCGAATGATTTTGATCGTGTAAAGCAGATATTCACCTAGTTCAGGGCTCACCACTTTCAGAAGGTGTTGACTGCCACGACAGATTTTTGACTGTAAACTTTAAGTGGCAGTCAAGGCAGTCAATGACTGCCAAAACAAAACAGACAAGAAGACGATGCTTTTTTTCGAAGACAACTTTTTCTCTGAGTGATAGTGACCAGAAAACCAGAAAACAGTTATTATTTATAAAATTCATTTTCCCTGTTACTAAAACATACGCTTTTTAAATCGAACAAAACCTTTCCAATTTACAAAAGAGAGGAACGGGAAAAATCTATAGTATGAGTTGATGGAAATTTAAAAACTGTAGTTCACCTAGCATAGAGCCATTAGTTTCTAATTCCTCAACCACAATTTATTTTCAGTCGTGTACAAAATAAAAGTAAAAAACCACTTTGAATAGAGTGGAAACGAAGCTGCAAGAGTATGCGGTATCGGGAATGGGAGGTTAAGGTAGGAGGAAAATGGAGGTCATCCATTAATATTTTTGTCTCTCGTGACGAGCGTAAATTGAATGAAATGGACGAGTCTAGCGGAGAAAAACAAATTTTTCAATCCCATACCGCGTTGTACGGTGCTATGTGGTGGAGGGAACTTGGTTTAGAGGGACGCTGCAAATTCATCCGCAACATGTAATTTGTTGCGATATATATAGTTGGATTGATTTTGAATAGCTACCGTTTTGTTACAGCGGATATCTTTTGTGGTGGAACTGTGGGCGTGTGCACTTCCCCCTGGGCTGAAACGCCAAATGGTAACAGCGATATAGGTTGCCCAATTGTGTATATCGGGGAACGGGAAACAAGACTTCATTTCGTGTGTAGGTTTTGCGGACATAAATGGACCGAAACCGGGGAAAAGTGGGCTGGCTTGGAAGCAATTTTTTCGGAGACGGGAAGTGTTTTCCATGAGTTTTTTTTCTTCTTCTTCAACAGACCTGGTGAAAAAAAATTTTATGAGAAAGTATAACATTTTTACAAGTGTATTTTTTTATTAACCCAGGTGGAAATATTATATATTGTTTATATATCGTGTGAAGCATTATATATGATATTCATTTGTTTATATGAAAAACGTATGAAACAAATGAATATTATATATAATACTTTACAATGTATATAAACTATATATAATATTTCCGCCTGGGAAAACATGTACTTTTTTGTGAAGAAATTTACAAAATTCAACATAAAAATAGAGTCAAAATACATATAGCTCATTTTTCTTGTATTTTATTATAGAAAAGTAAAAAAATTAACAATTAAGTATAAGTTTCTACAATTCAAAAATTTGTATTACTTTTTATTCATATGTTTTTTACGTTGTTGTGAATTATTGTAGAAAATTACAAATCTGTACAAAAAAAGACAAGATTTCACAAAAGTTGAAATATTGGGAAATTGTACTTAAAATTGTGTTTTGTATATACTGAGAGTTTCTTGTAGAAATGTACAAACTTGAACAAGGAAATATAAATTTTTATGAACAATACTTATACTTTACTGTCAATTTTTGTAGGATATGTTATACGATTCTGAATCTGTTCAAAATTAAGTGAGTTGCAGATTTTAAAGTTAAAAATAGAAATTTGTTAATTTGAAACTCTTAATAGTTGCAGAAATGTGAACGTGAGATTGAAGCTTTATAAAATATTCTTAATTTAATAATAATTTCAAAAACTAAACGCTCTTATTCAATTCCAAATTCTATTCGAATATTCTTTCAATGTAAAATATTCCATTTTTAACCCATTTTATTTGAAATTTTTAATTCATTAAGAGATTGAATTTTTAATATTTTAGAGTGTTAAATTTAAACTTTGAATGTTACAATTTTAATTCTTCTGTTTAAAATTTTTTTAACAATTATCAATTTGAAAACGATTCCAGCTAGTGTAAAAGATATTTACAAGTTTTGGGAACATCCAAGCTTAATTTAAACCCGGAAAAGATTTCGAAAAAAAACAACTAAATTTAGATTTTTGAAGATTTCAAAATAAAATTTTAAAGCCTCTTAAGGATCTTCAAAGGTTTTATGAAAATAAAAACAATTTTATGTTTGCTGGGAAAATTTAATATGATTTTTTATTTGAAAAAAATTAATTTCAATACAATATTTAGAAAAAATAAAAATGTTTTGTTTGAATAATGAATGACGATTGAACAATTATTAAGTTGGAAAATAATCCAGTGAGTTCAAAATATATTTAGAACTTTTGAGAATATTGCAAAATAATTTAAAACGTGAAAAGATTTCAAAACATTTAAAACACAATATAGATTTTCGAAGATGTCTAACAGAAAATTTATAAGCTTTTCAAGCATTTTCAAAGGTTTTAAATAGATGAAAAATTTGTATCAAAATTCCCATAGAAACTAACATTAATTTTTTTCAATTAATTTAAAAAGAATATTTAATAAGATTTTCAAATTTTTCAAAAAAGAATCTGGATGATTTTAACGTAATATTTTACTTTTGCAGGATTTTCAAAAAATTGTAGGAAAATTTCGAGTTCCAAGACAATAAAATTATTATTAGAATGCTGGAAAATTTTTGAATGGTTTTTTGAAAACAAATTATTCATTCATTCTTCAAGTCATATCATTGAAAATGATAGCGTGGATTTATAAATATATATTTTTTTAATTTTAACCGTACAATGTATAAAATTGAAAATTAAAAATTATTCAGCTTAACGACTTTTAATTTAAAAATTTTGAATTGAAAAGTTTCAAAAGCTTTAAATTCATACGCGAAAATTATTGAGCTATTGAATTAACATTTTTTTAAGCTTTATAATTTTTAAAGTCTCAGATTAAAAAGTATTCCACTTTGAGTGTTTCAATTTGCGGTTCAGTTTTTACAACTTCAAATGAAAAAATTGTTATCCTTAAGAGTTCGGATCTTTTAATTTTAATGCCCGTGATCGATTCTTTCTTAATTGACAAATTTTTATTTGCGGTTAAAAAGTTGTTCTTTTTGGGATAGCATTTTTAACGAAAGATAATAATTTCTAATCAAATAGTTTATTTTCCAACCAAAAAGATTAATTTTAAACTTAAATTTTGAATCCAAAACCAAATAGATGAATTTTCAACTAAAATTACGAATCTTCAAAAAACAAGATTAATTTTCTACAAACAAAAATCAATATAATTCATAAGCTTTGAAATCAAATAGTTGAATCAACAAATTTTGAACCAAATAGTGGAATCATAAACTAAAAACTATACATTTTCAACCGAAAATGTAATAGTTACATTTTAATTAAAAAAGTTAATTTTTATGAAAAGAAATAATTTTCAATAAAATAGTTAATTTCTTAACCAAAGACTGAAATTATTATTATATATATATATGTGTGTATGTTTTGTCACATAAAATTGGGAATTTTCAAATTTCTACCAGAAAATACAAATTTTCAACTAAAAGAAAGACTTTTCAGTCAAAAGAGAAAAAAATATCAACAAAATTTTTGAACTTTCAAGTCGAAAAAACAAATTTTCTACAAAACAGTTACAATTTTTGAAACGAAAATATGAATTTAGAATAAAAAACTTCATTCTTAATCAAATAGTTGAATTTTGAACCCAACCAGATGAGTTTGCGACCAAAAATATTTGGATTTTCTTATTGGATTCTATTAATTCAGTTCAAGTGGGAAAACGTGGGAAGGGGAAAATAGGGGAATAGGAAAAAGACTGTAAAGCCTGCAATAAATAAATAGAAAATTTGATTAATTATATACTAAAGTATAATAGATTAAACAAAAATGGAGACTTTGACAATTTAATAAATTACGTATTTTGATCAAGATTTTAATCAACATTATTTGTGAAAATTTATTTATTTAAAAAAATTATAGAAATTTTGAGAATATATTGAAAGGAGGAAAAATTAAAACTTGGTAAGATATTCTATTTTTGGTTTTTATTAATACAGTCTCAAAATTTCTGTGAATTTGTCAATTTAATAAATTTCTTTTCATTTGGAATTACTTGTCAAAATTCCATATTTAACAAACAATGTGGATTGTACTGATAAATTTTTACTTGGCGAATTTTTTTGCATCACAGATGTTCTTTACACGATTTCACTTCCTTTTTAATAACAATTTACATCAAATAAAATACTTGATTTAAAGTAATAATAATATTTAATCGACTGAACTGCTAAAAAATTGAGTTTTTGGCATAGAAAGTGAAATAACTCTGAAAATGATCATTGAATCCGAATTTCCGGAATATGACCACTGGAGCTTCATCCAGTCAATTACTTATCCAAAAATTTATGGAGCAACCAATTAAACATTGTAGGCCACAGATCGAGAAAAATGCTAAAGATACTCGAATTCCGGACATAAAAATCAAAATAACTCTTAAAATAAAAAATGATTCGAAATTTCCTAAAAAACTGAATTGAAGCTTCAAGCGGCCCATTCATCCTTGAATTTTCAGATAAATCGGTTGAATATTGTAGAATACAGGTTGACTGAAGTGCTGAAAAATAGAATTTTGGGAATAAAAAGTGAAATAACTCTAGAAATAATAAATGAATCAAAATTTCCTGAAAAGCAGCACTGAAGTTTAATCTATTCAATTCAACCTGAAATTTATAGACAAATACATTTAATTTTGTTGGCGGCAATCCGAAAGAGCAGCTAAAAAATCTAATTTTGGTCATAAAAAAGTGATATAACTCTTAAAAAAAAATAATAATCAAGACTTCCTGAAAAAAAGCATTGAAGCTTTATCTTTCTCATTTATCCTAAAATTTTTAGATGAATTAGTTATATATTGTAGGCTACAGTTTGTCTGAACTGCTAAAAAAATTAAATTACCAGCATGAAAAGTGAAATAACTCTAGAAATAATAAATAAATCAAATTTTTTTTAGTAAGAGCACTTGAGTTTCATCTATTCAATTCGTCCTAAAAGTTGCAGATAAATCTTCCAAGTATTGTAGGCTACAGATCAACTAAACTGCTCAAAAATTTAATTTTGGGCAACAAAAAGTAAAAGAACTTTGGACATAATAAATTTGAACCAAAATTTCTTACAAAATAGGACTGAAGCTTTATCTATATGATATATCCAAAAATTTATAGAAAAATCGTTGGATTTCTGTAGACTATCAGGTCGACTAAACTGCTAAAAAATCAACTTTTGGGCATAAAAAGCGAAATAACTGTAGATATAGTGATTAAGTCAAAATACAATTCCTACAAAACAGCACTGGGGCTTCATCTAGCTCATTTATCCTGCATTTTTCAGATAAATTTGTTGAATATTGTAGGCTACAGGTGGACTGAATTGGTAAAAAACCGAATTTTGGGCACAAAAGAGTGACATAACTCTGAAAATAATGAATCAATATAAATTTCCTGAACAGGAGCACTGGAGCTTCATCTAATCAATTTGTCCTGAAATTTATAGACGAACCGATTAAATATTGTAGGCTAGAGTTCGACTAAACGGCTAAAAAATCGAATTCTGGACATAGAAAGTAAAATAACCCTAGAAATAGTGAATGAATCAAAAGTTACTTCTAAAAAACAGCATTGGAGCTTCATCTAGCTTGTCTATCCTACATTTTTCAGATGAATTAATTGAATATCATATGCTACAGGTGGACTGAACTGCTAAAAAAATCGAATTGCGGGCAGAAAAGAGTGAAATAACACAAAAAATAATAAATCAATATAAATTTCCTGAACAGAAGCACTGTAGCTTCATCTGATCAATTTATCGTCAAATTGTTACACGACTGATTAAATAATGTAGGCTACAGGTCGTCTGAACAGCTAAAAATCAAATTTTTGGCATAAAAAGTGAAATAACTCTTAAAATAAAAAATGAATCAAAATTTTCTGAAGAACCGACATGGAGCTTTATCTACCCCATTTATAGAGAAATTTTTAGATGAATCCGTAGAATATTGTAGGCTACAGGTTGACTGAACTGCTAAGAATCGAGTTTTGGGCAATAGAAAATAAAATAACTCTAGAAAGATTAGATGAATCGAAATTTCCTGAACAAATGCACTGAATATCCATGTATCAAAGTCATCCTGAAATTTATAGACGAATTGATTGAACTTTGTAGGCTACAGCTTGACTAAACTGCTGAAAAATCCAATTTTAGACATGAAAAGTGAAATAACTCTAGATGTAATTAAGGAATAAAAATTTCTTCAATAATGTCCCTGGAGCTTCATCTAGTCAATTTATCCTAAGATTTTTAGATGAATTGGTTGAATTTTGCAGGTTACAGGTCGACTGAACTGCTTAAAATGATACATTTTTTAGTTTGATACAATTGGATTATGAATTGGCTGAGATTAGGAAAATTTTGATAAATGTATGAGTTACAATTTTTTGAGTTTTTATTGTAGATATGTTCTTCAAATTCAGAAAAACTGTCCTGATTTTTTGTAGTAAAGTATTTAATAATCAAATTGAAAAAATTTCAGGATTGAAAGTTTTAATTTTTACATTCTCATCAAAATGAGAAGGTAATGGTTTCATGTGAAAAAAATACCTAAAAAAATGTTTCTTGACCGGAAAAAGACCAACATTTTTTTTAGATGCCACTCTTAAATATTTACTTTATATAGAGAATTCAGCTACATGATCTCTGCCAAACAACTCTTAATTTCGAAATTTTGATTATTATCGACTTTCCGCTGTTCCTATTGGCCCATGAAGTATATACTGCGTTGAATTCAAGCGATAATGAATATATTTCCTTTTTTTATGTTTAAAGGTATGAATCCTTTTTCTTTCTGTAAGAAAATTTTACTGAATAACGCGTCTTTATTGCTTTATTGGCATTGTGTTCATTTCAGTTAAGCCAACTTCATAAAAAACATTTTGGTAAAATCATTGATTGACCTCAAAAGGCAATTTTCAAATTTGAGAAAATATTTTAGTATAATATTCATCATAAAACTTAAATTATTGTGTCAAAAGTGAAAAAATAATATAGAGAATTTTGAATTTAGTGTTGATCTTCAAGACATCTGATAGATAATTTAATCACATCATCATTAAATTCGTTTGCACAATATTTTCATGAAGTCAAATCCAAAAAGCTCTAATACTACTCACATATGCACGTGTATGTTTTTAGCTTTTTTCACATAGAAAAGTAATGAGTAAAATCTGTACTAAAAAGTATGTTTAGTTTGATGGATAGCAAGGTTCAACTCAAAACGAAATTGTGGAATAACGTCCTGGAAATATATTTGTTTAATGTTAAGGAATCTAAAAAATGTATGTTTTCTGCATTATAAATTTGAATTAAAATTTTTGCATCATAACCAGTCGAATTCATGTTTGTTTTTAGAGGAAATTAGCGAACGTAGATATTATTCATTTGATGTATGTATGTTAGATGCAATAATTTATTAAATTATTTAACTTGTTTGAAACCATTTGAAAGCTTTCGAAATTCAAACATTGGTGCATTTACTGCCAGTACAAATTACAAAGTATAGCTTATTACAAAAAAGTACTCAGTATCCTTGGACAACTGTTGCTCTAAAACGGTTATTTCAGTGCATGCAGATAAGTAAAGAAAACATTTGACAAATAATTCCATTGAGTACATGAAAAGAAGCGAAATTTAATATCATCTCCATTCTACTTCCATGGTATATCTTTTTCTTGTCGACGGACTTTGTGGTGTGTACTGTATTATTTTCTATTATAAGAATACATTGGAACGAATGAGCGGCATTTATTGGGTCGTTTCAATAAGTGAATCGTATGACCATTGATCAGCCATCGGCTTCTGTATACACGGTGTGCTTTATACGAAACAACGGATTAGGCGACGAAAATCCCTAGATCCTCACGAGCCTAACCCATAATCGCTTCGAGGGCCGCCCGCTGTGAGTTTTGCCAAACTTGTCAAGAATTTACCCAAATCCTCGCGAACAATACGCGCAAAACAGCCACCCGCTGCATCAAGACGCGGCCGAAGAAACACCTTGTATTCGGATAAATCTTTCCTATTTTCTTCTCTCGAGTGCCACTCAGGGTCTTCCTCACAAAACTTCAAGAGCCCTCAGTGTAGTTCTGAACAATTTTTCAATTCTTATCAAACTAATTCTTGTATATTGAACTGTTTTTCAACATTCATATCACTGTTAGATAAATCTGTATTAGATTTAATACAAATGTATACACTGTTAGAAAAATATGTACTAGATTTAGTTTACATGTAATGGAAGCAAGATTGCACTACATGAAATTCAATTGAGTATATGTACCAGCGTACAGTAAATTTAGTATATGCATATACTGAATTTAGTATGCACGTACATGAAATTTAGTATAAGCGTACACTAATTTCAGTTTACATGTATACGAAGTTTAGTATACGCATATACTGAATTCAGTATGCGTGTCCCGTTTCGCGTGAATTCTGTCTTCATCATCTGTAAACATGATCAGATGAAAAATGAAAAAGAACAAAGTTTCAATTTTCAAATAATCATATGATTAAGCTACATTCACGTTAATAAATTGAACATACATTTTAAAGAGAAGACTTCGCATATCCTCGCAGAAAAAAGCCGAACCTTTTAGCATTACAAAGAACTCAAACAAATGTCACCAGCCACGTTGCCCGACTCGCCTAAATCAAAACGCGCTATGAAATTCATATACGTGAAAAAAACTTACTGTACACTCAAGAAATTTAGTATACATATAACTTCATAAAAGAAATTTAGTACATACGTAAGTATACTAAAATTACAAAGTGTAATGAATTTAGTAAGCATATAAGAAATTTCATATGCCCATGTATACTAAAATTGCCAGAATTCCTAACAGTATATAACGTCATTTGCATACACGGTAGTTTAAGTTTATTGAATATTAAAATATGAATAGCTGTACACGCAAAGTGACTTTATTTCTTTAAATCTTATCAAATATTCGCAACTGAAGTAATGATCTAGAATTCGTCGATTGAATTGCTTTTTATGATAAAAGTGCAACGTACATGTGGAACTGTTCACAAAAATTGCCTTGAATGGTAGAAATTTAATGTGAGTACAGTTGATTGCAGGTTAGGTCTATCATTCAATTGAATCATGAATGTACACTGTTAGAAGTGAGTTCATGAAATTTCATAAGAATTTTACTAAAGGTTTTTACACTACGGTTAGTAAATAACTCATTGAAATTTTATGCAACACTGAAATTTAAATAGCTTTATTAAAATTTCAATGTAAGTTTTGAAACTATTTTAAGAGATAGTGCATTGAATTTATTGTGAATGTTCATGAATATCCTATGGATATTCAATGTAAATAGTGAAACTTTTTTAAGAACAGTTCTCTGATATTACTTACAAAGTTAAACCAATTTTGTACATGTAATTGAAAAAAATGTATTATTCGATAGAAAAATATATCACATGCAAAGCTTCTAAATTTAATTTCATGCATTATTTTTAAATTTTGTTCATATTTTCATTTAGGTTTAATAAATTTGATAAAAAATGTTACTTCATCTTCAATGCATGTTTGTAAAATTTACGTGAACCACAGTGAAATTTATTCAGCCACCAATAATATTTTGTGTACAAGCAATTGAAACAGGTTTCAGAATCAATTTTATGAAATTTCAATAACTTATGCTTCAAAATTAAGTTTTGTGTCACTGGGAATTAATGAATATGGTCTCCAATTGATTTTTAAAATCAGTTAATGGATATAATAATAATTAATAATATGAATAATTAATAAAGCCAAATTTATGAAATTTTAGTGTATATGAAATTTAATGGATACGTACCTAAATAGCGATTTCATATGCTTGACATATTAATTTCAATATACATTGGTATTTTAAATTTAATACTGTTTTTAACAGTGTAGGAATAATTATGATAGGGTAATGCTTTTTAAACTAAATTGTTCATTAGTTAAAACTGGAAACAGGACGGAGAAAAATGGATGTTCAATAGGATGGTCCAAAAATGCATTGGATTTTTTTTCGAATTTTTTAGAATAACACCCGAAAATTTGTTCGGATCCACACAAAAATCAGTAAATTTTTTTTTTGTTCGAAAAAAAATTATATTTAGAGGTGGCGCAAGCCCCATGAAGTTTAACACGTATTTCCCATGAGAAAAAAATACGTTTTTGTAGATTTCATTAAGAATCCTCAATATTAGCTAAATCGAGTTGAAACTCAACATTTTTCTTCAGAATTAGCAATGGAATACAAATAAGAGATTACTTTTTAAATATCACCCCCATAAGTCTGTTTTATAGAGTCCCAAAAAAAGCCCATAAATGAAAAAATGGGTTTTGCGAGTTTTTGGCACTAATTATGATTTTTTTGCGGTGTTTTGAATAAATATTGTTTCTCATATATAAAACACTACTTTATGCTGATGATTATATGTTGACATAAATTGTTGAAAAAAACTTATTATTGCTTTTAGCAATTTTCTCTTACATCAGAATGAAAATACATAGTCGTGTTTTTTTTCAAAAATGTTCGACTTTTTGTCAAATTTTTAATTAGAAAGAAGTATTAGAGAGATTCAATTAGAGAGAAGTACTAATTAATTCAAGTTAACAAAAATGATTGTTCAAACAATTTATTATTATTGTTAATGATATTCTCTTTGCCTAATGGTAGAAAGTTGCGGTTTTTTCTAAAAAACTTAACTATTTGTCTATTTTTTACTTGGAGTGACTTAATAACACACCTAGTTTTTCCACCTACTTCTAATTATTATATTCTTAGTGTTTGTCTCTTGTGTGAATAAGCTTTTTCTTTAAATTAATTTTTTCAAACATTGGAAAAAGAGCAAAAATAATTCACTCAAAAAAATAAAATACTATTTAAAAAATTATTCTTGTTGGGGTTCACTTATGATTTGTTCATAGCTAAAAATTCAAAGCAAAACCGAAGATTTGAAAAAAAGCAACTTTCTAGCATTACTCTATAAGAATATAGTTATGAGCAATAATCAATTGTTTAAATAAGCATGTTTGTTAACTTGAATTAACTATTTCCTCACTAGATGAAAAGTGCGCAAATAATTTAAGAGTTCAGAAAAAACAGCAACATTTTAGCACCTATCTGAGAAAAGATAGTTATAATCAATAATAATTTGTTTAAATAATTATTTTTGCTAAATTGAATTAATTATAAACTCATCCTATTTAAAAAGTAGACAAATAGTTGTAAATTTCAGAAAAAACCGCAATTTCTTAGCATTATTCGAAGGGAATATTTTTAATAATAAAAAATTGTTCAAACAAATAATTTTGTTAACTTTAGTTTATTCTTCAACTCACTCAAAGTGGAAAGTAAACGAAAAGTTAACGATTTCAGAAAAGTAGTTGAAATTTAACCATTAAGTTTTATTTTTCACCAGAGTAGTTGAACTTCGAACCAAAAATATGAAGTTTTTGCAAAATAGTTAACTTTCAACCAAATAATTTAATTTTTCACCAAAGCTTTTAATTTTTAAGTCAAAAATGACAAATTTTCTACCATAGGTTTAAATTTTTCACCTAAAATATGAATTTTCAACGAAAAGGCTCATTTATGACTAAAAAGTTGAATTTTGAACTAAAATTATGATTCTTCGAAGAAAAAAACTGATTTTTTACATATTAGTTCAGCTTCAAACCAAGTAGTTGATTTGACAAAAAAAATAAATTCTTTACGAAACATGTATTGGTTAATATTTCAACAAATAAGAATTTAAATTTCCAGCGAAAAAGATTAATTTATTACCAAAAAGGACGAATTTTCCACAAAATACATGAATTTTCAACCAAAACATTGTTTAAAAAATTATTTCCGAAAAATGGAAATGTTATATTTTCAGTCAAAACGTTAATTCTTGACAAAGAAACGCATGAATTTTCAACTAAAAAATATCACTTTTCAACAAAAAATGAAATGGTTTAATTCTTAGTTGAAAAATTCATTTTCAAATAACTGAAAACAAAATTTTTTTATATAGTTCAATTTGAAAAGTAAAAAATAATATCATTTAAAAAAATAATAAATTGTCCATACAATTATTTTTGTTAACATAAATTAATCAATACCTGACTATAATTGAAAAGTGGACAGAAATTGGAAGAGTATTGTTATAAATAAAAATAAACGGTTTAAACAATTATTTCTGTTAAATTCAATTGATTATTGCCTAGCACCAACTGAAAAATGAAAATAAAATGCAAGATTCGTAAAACCGCGACTTTCTAACTTCATCCTAAGAGAAAATTGCTAAAAACAATAATCAATTGTTTAAAAAATTTATTTAAATATCTAATTATCAATACAGAGTAATACTTTATGTATTAGAAACAATTTATATCAAAACCCCCGCCAAAAAATCATATTCGGCGCCAAAACTCGCAAATCCCAATTTTCCACTTATGTGGTATATTTGGAATCAAATAAAACAGACTTTTTATTATTATTATGTCATTACTTCAAATTTCTTTTGGGGTAAGCGGAACTCACTCGGGTCTAGCCGCATTTTACTGTCGAGGATCAAGGAAACAAGACTGTCACGACTCAGGTCGCTGATCATTCTCTCTAGCAATCACCCGAGGTGAAGAGCTTCACAAAGTCACCATTTGAATCTCTCCACTCAGGTTTATTAGTATCCATGGCCTTTAGTTTCAGGCGTTTTTTATAAACTATTTGTCGCCACATTCTTCTGTCCTGACATACCTCTTCAGCTTCCTTTGCGTCCATGCATTTCCTCATGCAAGTTGTTGTGTTTCTATGGATTTTTATATATTTCTGAGTTAGGGTGTCATTCACACATTTCAACCATTCTTTCTTTGGCCTGTTTCTGGGTACGCTACCATTAACTTTACCTCGATATACTT
Organism: Andricus grossulariae; assembly: GCA_011634705.1. Lineage (NCBI taxonomy): Eukaryota > Metazoa > Arthropoda > Insecta > Hymenoptera > Cynipidae > Andricus > Andricus grossulariae. Next base: position 14,317 of record JAABKJ010000683.1, on the reverse strand, counting down.
GTTCCAACATTTTTTCTTTTTTTGTTCTTCAAACATGTCCAAACCATCTCAGCGAATTTCATTCACACTTGCCAAACAGTGTATCCTCTTCACCACATTCTTTAAGGATTTTCTCATTACTGAATTTGTTCATTAGCGTTTTACCGCATATATTGCGCAGAAATTTCATGCCAACTGTGTTAATTTCACGGTTATCCTTTTCTTCGTGGGTCTAGGTCTCATTATTGTGCATCACAGTTGGGGCAAGTACACAATTTCTTAGAGTTTGATTTTTAAAAAGCAATTATTTTGTATTCTATGGCTGATTGTGAAGAGAAATGATGAGATGCAACCGCGTTAATTTTACTCTTATCCTTTTCTTGGTATGCCAAGGTCTCGCTACCGTACAGCACAGTGGGTGCAAGTACACAATTACTTACAGAATGATTTTTGAAAAGCAATTATTCTGTATTCTATGACTACTTGTGAAGAGAAATGTTGAGATTCAACGCCGTGGATTTTACTCTAATCCTTTTCTTGGTAGGTACAGGTTTGGCTACCGTACAACACAGTGAGTGCAAGTACACAATTATTCAGAAAGTGATTTTTCAAAAGTAATTATTTTGTATTCTATGGCTAATTGTAAAGAGAAATGTTGAGTTCAAACCGCGTTAATTTTACTCTTATCAGTTTCTTAGTACCTCAAGTTCGGGCTACCGTACAGCACAGTGGGTGCAAGAACAAAATTACTTAGGGATTGATTTTGAAAAAGCAATTATTTTGTATTCTATGGCCATTTGCGAAGAGAAATGTTGAGATTCAACCACGCTAATTTCACTCTTATCCTTTTCTTGGCAGGTTCATGTCTGACTATCGTACAGCACAGTGGGTGCAAGTACACAATTACTTTTGGAATGATTTTTAAAAAGCAATTATTTTGTATTCTATGGTATATTGTAAAGAAGAATGTTAATATTCAACCGCGTTAATTTTACTCTTATTATTTTTTTGGTAGATTCAGGTTTCACCGCCGTACATCACAGTGGGTGCAAGTTCACAATTACTTATTAATTAGGTTGTGATATTTATTAAGTAATTTTTCATTCGTATATGGCTAATTGTGAAGAGAAATGTTGAGTTTCAACCGCAATTATTTTATTCTTATTTTTTTCTAGGTAGGTCCAAGTCTCGCTACCATACAGCACAGTGGGTGCAAGTACACAATTACTCAGAAAATGATTTCCAAAAAGCCATTATATTGTATTTTAATTGTGAAGAGAAATGTTGAGTTTCAACCGCCTTAATTTTATTATTATCCTTTTCTTGGTAGGTCCAGGTTTGGCTGCTGTACAGCACAGTGGGTACAAGTACACAATTACTTAGGGAATGATTTTTAAAAAGCAATTATTTTGTATTCTATGACTACTTGTAAAGAGAAATGTTGAGATTCAACCGCGTTAATTTTACGCTGATCCTTTTTTTTAATAGATCCAGGTCTGGTTAACGCACATCACAGTGGGTGCAAGTACGCAGTTACTTAGGAAATTATTTGTAAAAACCAATTATTTTGTATTCTATGTCTAGTTGTGAAAATGAATCTTGAGTTTCGGCTGGTCTCACCTAATATTGACGATTCTGAATACAATTTACAAAAACGTCTTTTTTTCTTATGGGAAATACGTACTAAACTACATGGGGCTTACGTAACCTCTAAATATCATTAAAAAAAGGCACTTACTTTTTTGTGGACTTGCACAAATTTAGGGGTGTTATGCATGAAATATTTGGAGAAAAAAAGTGTCAATGCATTTTCGGACCATCCTAAGCCTACTAAATATTTTCATTCCAAAAGCAAAAGGTTCTTGGTACTTCCCTGATTCCTTGAAAGTTGGTTATCTAGAATTACTTGTTGGGGGGATTAAGCTTGGTAATCTGGACCCTGCCTTGAGAATGCAATCCAGTAGCGCTTGTGGCTCAAGAAGGAAAATTGGAGCGGATTTTCATTTTTCACCGCTCTGAATGGCACAATCGCTCGGTTTCTCCGCTCATCGACCAAATTAGGCCTATCTGTCCCCGATCGGTGCAGCTGCTCTCTGGAGTGCGCCGCGTGCCTTCAATAGAAGAGAATGGCGCAGTCTGTGGCAGATTTGCAAACAGTTTTCCCTTTTCCGAAAGAAGGCCGATGCTCTTTTTCGGGACCCGGCTATTGTCGGCGGACGATCGCCGAATTTGGTTTTTAGATCGCATCAGGTCAACTTATGGAAAGTGTCGATGGCGGATTATGAGAGATCTCACCAACAAACCGGATATGTCTTCAGTTTTCTTACGAGAACCCAAACAAAACCCAATTTTTTTGGTCAACAATTATTATTGCTTCCAGCATTGTATTCAATTAGGTACTAAAAAGGTATCTTATGTCTTTTTTTCATATTGTTCTATTTCATTTCTGTTATAAAGTCAACTTTGTCGTTTTTTCGCTTTGAGGCAAAAATAATTTTTAATACAAAATACGAATTTCGAATAACTATTTATTCAATTATTGAAAATGGGGTTAAACAGAAATTTGCCTTCCATTCCTAAAAATAAAATGTTAAATTATTCGATCTGATATTATGTGATTCATTCTATATTACCCTGTACACAAATTATTCAAAATTTACGTGCATGTTATGTCTTTGACTATATTTTTGCTTTTTTTTACTTATTGCACATCTAACATTTTTTTAATGGGTATATGTTTTCGAAAAAAGAATGCACAATTAGAAAATAAAGTTTATATTATGTTTAATTAAGAGCAGATCCAGGAGAGGGGGCGATTAGGGTGCCCCCTCCCCTGGATTATCTTATTTTGTCGACAAAATTTGAGCACCCTAATTATCAGAACTTATTTTTATTTTTTTTTTTTCCTGAAATTTTAAACCAAGTACACCCCTTTGTTAGGCCCGTAAGTTTTACCCTCCCCCCTCTAATTGAAAGCAATAATAAACCTAAAAACCTAAAAAAGATGAATAATTATTAAAAAATATAATAGTTAATATTTCAAAGAATTATATTTTCATTACAAATAAAACACAACATAATTTAACCAAAAAAGACGAATTTTCAGCAAAAAAGTTGATTCCTTAACCAAAACAGATTGATTTTCAACCAAAAAGTTGCATTTTCAACCAGAAATTTTATTTTTTACAAGAAAACGAATTTTCAATACAAAAAATCAATTTTTAAGAAATAAATAGTTGAATTTTCAACCAAGAAAATTAATTTTCTACAAAAAAAGAAAACGAATTTTCAACCAAATACATAAAATTAGATACAAATAGTGAAATGTTTAATCTGAAAAGACGACATTTTTACAAGAAGATAAATTTTAAACCGAGAAGAATGATTTTCTACTAAAAAAGACAAATTCTTAGCGAAAAAAAATGTTAACCAAAAAGTTGCATTTTTGACCAAAAATATGATTTCTTCAAAGAAAAACGATGAATTTCCAACAAAATACATACATTTCTAACAAAAATTGAATTTTTAGACAAATAGAATAATTTCCTACTGAAAAAGACGAATTTTTTACAAACTACATACATTTTCAAATGAATAGATAAATTTTTGCTGAACAGATACATTTTTAACGAAAAATGGGACAATTGAATTTTCATTGAAAAAAATTAATTTTTAATACAAAAAATCAAGCTTCTACAAAATAATTTAATTTTCTACCAAGCTACTGAATTCCCAAGAAAAAAAGACGAATTTTCTATACCAAACGGTTAAATTTTCGAGCTAGAAATATAAAATTTTAACAAACAAGTTCATTTTCAATCAGTTATTTTTTTAAATGAAAAAATTAGTTTTTGACCAAAACACTTTTTTTTTACAAAATACATTACTTTTTAAACAAAAAGTTTAATTTTCAACGAAAAAGATTATTTTTTCTATCAAAAAAGACAAATTTTCAACAAACTACATTGTAAACAATAAAAGAAAATCAATTTATAACCAAAAATGCATTTTTGGCAAACAATTTATTTCAATTTCCACTTGAAAAATTAATTTTAACTTAAAAAAAAAAAAAATCTTTCATAACACAGTTCAATTTTCTACGAAATGATTGAATTTTCTACCTAATTGTTTAATTTCCAAGACGGAAAGATGAATTTTCTATACAAAAGAGTGGAATTTGCCACAAAAAATTAGGAAATTTCAATAAAAAAGTTCTTTTAACCTAGTGGTTGAATTGTAAACCTAAAAAGATGAATTTTCAGCAAAAAATACAATAGTTAATATTTCGACAAAAAAAGATTTTAATTTCAAATAAAAAACAATATAATTTAACCAGAAAAGACGAATTTTTAGCAAAATAGTTGAATTTTTTGACTAAAAAGGTCACTTTTACCAAAAATGGAACAGGTCAATTTTAACTGAAAAAAATATAATTTTCCATTTGAAAAGCAAATTTTTCACAGAACCGTTTAAATTTTCTACCAAATAGTATTGTTGTTGATTTTTCAAGCCAACAGAACAACTTTTCGACAAAAAAGTCGAATTTTCAACCAGAAAATATAGATTTTCAAAAAAAAATGGAATTTTTCACCAAATTATTAAATTTTCAAGCTGAAAAGATGAATTTTCTACAAAACAATCGACTTTAAAAAAAAATCAACAGGAAAGTTTATTTTCAAACAGTTAAATTGTCTACTGAAATTATGAATCATCCATAAAACAAATGAATTTTTCATATTCATATTAACAAAAGATGTAATTTTCAAATTCAAATTGATTGATAAATGAATGTTTTTGATAACACTTTATGAAATAACAATTAGATCTGTCACAAGAAAACATTCAGAATAAAAAATTCTTGTATTCATTCATATTTAGTTTTAAATTATAAATATTTACAATATTTGAACTGAATATAAATTTTAAGTGTATTCATATTCGATTTCAGAACTTCGAATACGTCCAAATCTCTCTTAACTGATTCGAATTTTTTTTAACATTTTTTAATCTTGCAAAACTCAAAAATTGACTTAAAATCTGCCAGATTTTTGTTCGAACTTTTTTGAAATCATTTGAGATGTTTCAAAATCTCTCAAATTTTCTCTTCAGAATTAATTTTTTAAAATAAAGAATCATTTGTAATTTTTTTAAGAAGCTTTGAAAAAATATTGTATTCTTTCGGACCTTTTCAAAATCCTTATCAGCTTGAACATTTTATTTTAAATCTCATCTTCAAAAATCTACATTTCGTTTAAATTCTTTGGAAACTTTCTCAAGTTTTAAATTATTTACGAATAATTTCTAAACTCATAAAAGATCGAGATACCATTTTAAGTTATTTAAATGTGTACTAAATTTTTTTCAAACTTGCAAAATTAAAAAAATGCCTGAAAACTATCCAGATTTTTGTTGATATATTTCAAGATCTTCAAAACTAAAAATTAATAAATTTAAATTAAATCATTCTGAATTTTTGCAGAAATCTCGAAAAAAAATTATTTTCTTGAAACCTTTCAAAATTTTAAAAAAGCTTCAATTTTGTTCAAAATCTTTAAGAATCTACATTTCAAGAAAAAATTTTTAATTATACGGGATTTAAAGAAATGTAAATTATTTTAAAATACATTTTTAAGTTTTGAAAAAATTAAGAAAAATTATTTAAAATTTTCGAAAAATTTGAAAAAAGGTGTAGATTTTTAAACATTCAAAAAAAAAATTAGAAGCTTTTTAAGAATTTGGAATGGTTTCAAGAAAATAAGAAAATTTTCCTAATATTCGTAGAAAAAGTTGTAATGATTTTTTATTTGAAAAAAAAAATGATTTTTTGAATAAAATTCGTAAAGATTTGAAAACATTTTGAATAATTTTCTGAGATTTCTAAAAAAATGTAAAAGATTTTAAAGCCAATTCTTCCAATGTTTTAAGATTACAAAATTTCAGAAAAAATTCGAGATTTTTGAAGATTCAGAAATAAAATTTTGAAGCTTTTCAAGGATTTTCAAAGTTTAAATATAACAAAAAAGTTTTCTTAAAAATTCTATATAAATTTTAAATGATCATTTAATTTAAAAAATTGATTTTAAGAGAAAATTTAAACAGATTTCGAGACATTTCAAAAGGTTTTCAAAAATGTTAAAAAATGAATCTGGAAGATTTTAAGGAAAATTGTTTATTTTGTAAGACTAGAGAATTTTTTTCAGTTTAAAAGACATGTAGATGTTTTGAAAAGATTCTAGAATAATTTAATTCCGAAATATTACAGAAAATTTATAACCGCATCCGGATTTTTGAAAATTTAGAAATACAATTTTTAATCTTTTTGAGGATTTTGAAAGATTTGAAGATAATAAACAAGTTTTCTCAAGATTCCTATATAAGTTCTAATGAAATTATAAAGATTATAGATGATAAATAATAATTTTCATATAGATTTTAAGAAAATTCTTTAATTTTGCAAGACTACAAAATTTTGTGTCCGTTTAAAAGATATTTAGAAGTTTTAAAAAGATTGAAAGGATTTTAAAAGCGTAAAACATAATATAGATTTTTGATCAGTTCAAAATATTTCTAATAATTTGAAATATTTCAGGGCGATTTTTTTTATTTTGAAAAATTTTGAAAAAATTAGGGAAAAATTCGAGTCATTTTAGAAGATGTTTGGGCATTTTGAAGTTTTTCACGAGATGAAAAATATTTTTAAACCTAAAAATATTTCCGAAAATTTAGCAAATATTTTGAACTTTCTTTGAAAATTGTAAAAGACATAAATATGTGTTTTCGACATATTTGAAATCTTCAAATAGCTTTTGAAACATTCACAAGACTCTCAGAAAATTTACATTTATATAAAGTTAAAAACAAATAGATAATACTCTCCTTGTTCTTGAATTTAAAAAAATGATGATGCTACTTCTTTAAGAAATGAGATAAAATTTTCGAGAACAATGCATTTTGGACAGAAGTGTAACAATTGAAGAACAATTTACAAGAGCATAGAAAGTGATAAAATTGAGTAGAAACGAAACAAAAACATAATTATTGTTAAATCTGACAAAACAGGATAAACAGTGACAATTTTAATATAAAATACAGAATTCTAAACAATTTCTCTCTTTCTATCAAATATAAAAAAAATTGATATGCGGATTCAGGATCTTGTATTACTTTTTCCCGTTTAAGATAAGTTGATTTGCCAGTCAAATCTTCTGCAACTCTCAGAAAGGAAAACCGAAAACACTGACATATTCCATATTCAGAAAAGATGTTATTAGACTCACCTCCACTTTTAAAATCACTTAACATAAGTATAAGATAAAATATCTAATCGTAACTCCTCGAGTTTCCGATAGTATCAACGTCCAATAGAATCCAGTTAAACGTAACTTGTCATCTGATTTGCCATCAGACCTTAAAAGCTTTCCCAAAAATTACCACGAACAAGATCTGCTCTCAGATTGTTAAAGAAGGGAAGATGATTCGACCCACTTATTTTAAAGATAAAGATTCAGAAAAAAAAACTATGCATAACCATAGGATGACGGTATATGTAAATCGGCTCTTACATTCTTTCCAAAAACGTTAAGTTTGAAATCAGGATACAATTAATTTTTGAGCTCTTCTATAGACGATATGATTTATTTGATAAAATTAGTTGATAAAATTGTGTACCCGATTATTAATAAACAAATCGTGGCAGAGAATAATTAGGTTCAGCGAATTGATAAGCATGATTAAGTATAAAGAATTATTGAAACCCACATCATGCAGGATTATTCGGTCAGTTATGAGAATTCATCTTCTTCCGTTTTCATTATTTCCACTTTTCATAATAAAAATGTTAATTTTTACATTTTCATCAGAGAATTTGTGTAAAATTTGACCCCCCCTTCCCTTCTTCATCAAATATCCATGTTTTGAGACCCATTGAATTCGAAAAAAAGGTTTTCACGAATGTGTCTGTCTGTCCGTCTGTCTATTTGTAGATTTTCAGTTAATTTGCACGATAAATTTCGAATGAATTGACATATTGGAATGGGCTTTGGTATACTTTTTTAGTGTCCTAAACTGAAGTTCAAGTTTGTCAGCGAGCCATTTCGGATAAAAATTCAAAAAGTTAGAGCGTTTTCAAAAATATTGAGACCACTTTTTTAAGATTCAAAAATTCCATGTACGGTTATTAGTAGTACTCTAAAATGCGAACAACTCATCCTTATGACATTGCATTTTTAACACCCTACAATAATATCGCAACAACATAAAAAAGATGAATTGACATAAATTCTGTATTCAAAAAATATCTACAAATTTGTTACACATCACTTTTTGATAGGACGCGTAGTTTTTGTTTTATTCGTAAAAAACTTGACTAGAACTAGAAAAATTGAATTTTTAGACAGACGACACAAGATGCGAAAAAAAAAATAGAAAAAATTTTTTACCCAAAAAAGAGCTACAAATTTATTTGCGATCACTTTTTCATGGGACGCGTGGTTTTTTTTTGAGGATTGAACTATTTTGCTGAAAATTCGACTTTTCTAGTGGAATTCAGCTGTTTTTAGATTGAAATTAAAATCTTTTTTGGTTGAAATATCAATTATTATATTTTATATAATAAATCATATATTTTTGTTGAAACCTACCTATTAAAGTTGTTTTGACTTTTTGTTAAGTGATCGTTTTTAGCTTATAATTCAACAATTTAGCTTAGAAATGAAAAAGTTTTATTACAAATTCAATTATTTTTGTAGAAAATTCAAATATTTTGCTAAAAATTGAGTTTTTGGTTGAAAATTGACTGTTTGGTCAAAATTCAACTATTTGGTAGAAAGTGAAACTACTTTGTTGGAAATTAATCTTTTTGGCTGATGAATCATTTTTGTTGAAAATCCTTTTTTTTTAAATTTAATTATTTTATTTTATTTTTTGTTGCATTGAAAATTAATTTTTTCAACTGAAAATTTAATTATTCCCGGTCTGGTTGTAAATTTATCTTCTTCAGTTTAAACTTCAATTGTTTGGTTGAAAATTTCTCTACTTTTTTGAAAATTAAACTTTTTTGGTGTAAAATTATTATTGTTGATTGAAAAATCATTTCTTTGGTTGAAAATTTAACTATTAGGTTGAACATTCCTTTAAAATTTCAAAAATTTGTTTGATAATTTTGAAAATTATATTAGAAAATAATCTTTTTTGGTGAAAAATTAACCTTTTCGGTTAGAAATTCATCCTTTTGGTTAAAAATTTATCTCTTTGATTGAAAATTATAAAATTAAAAACAACATTACAAAATTTAAAAATTAATTTATAGACAAACGACGCAAACTATAAAAAACATGAATTGACAAAAGTTTCTCATCCAAAAAAAGCTACGAATTTGTCATTAATAATTTTTTGATAGGATGCGTAGTTTTTGTTTCAATCGTAAAAAAATAACATTAAAAATAAAAAATATAATTCTTTGGAAAACGGGACAAGGTACGAAAAAAATTATCAAACAAAAGTTGTTTATCCAAAAAGGATCTAAAAATTTGTTATTGATAATTTGTAGATAGAACATGTAGATTTTCTTTCAATTGTAAAAAACAAGAATAAAAATAAAATAATTAAAATTTTGGAAAGACAATATAAGAGACGAAAAAAAATTAAGAGACAAAAGTTGTTCAACCAAAAATTATCTACACATTTGTTATAGACTCTTGTTATAAAAATATATTAAAAACAAAAAATTTACCTTTTTGGCAAAAGGACACAAGCTAAATAACATTTTATTACACAACATTTTTCGCCTAAATTATATCTGAAATTTTTCTCAAAACCACTTTACGCTAAAATGCGTATTTTCAGTTTCAATTATAAAAAAAATAACATTGAAAATAAAAAAATTGAATTTATAATTTGATTTAATTCAACCAAATAGTATATTTCTCTATGGAATTGTTGAATTTTCAAGCTAAAAAACGACTTTTTGTACAAAGCAGTTGATATTTTAACCAAATGGATGATTTTTTAAACAAGGAGATGAATTTGCTTAAAAAAAATACGAAATCGGTACAAAATACGTTAATTTTCAACAAAGAATAAGATAAGATTTCAATTAAATAGTTCCATTTTCAACCAAAATAGTTGAACTTTTTATGAAAAGAAAAAATTAATTTTCAACAAAAAAGACAATTTTTAACCATATTTTGTTATTTTCTATGAAATTCTTTCATTTTCAACCTGAATACGACTTTTGAACAAAACAGCTTATTTTTTCTCTAAAATAATGATTTTTTAAGACAGAAAATTAATTTTCTTCCAAAAAAATACGAATTCCCAACAAAATACGTGAATTTTCAACAAAAACAAATCGTAAAGTTTGTAATTGAAAAAAATAAATCTTCAACTAAAAATTAAATACCTAAATTTTCAGTTTAAGAAATTTGGTTTGAACAAAAAATTAATTACATTTTCAAAAAAATAGTTCAATTTTAAACAAAAATAGTTGAATTTTCAACAAAAAATATGAATTTTCAACGATAAAGTCATTGTTCAACCAAATAGTGTAATTTTCTATGGTATTGTTGAATTCTTAAGCTAAAAATCGACTTTTGTACAAAGCAGTTGATATTTTAACCAAAAGCATGGTTTTTTTAAAAAACAAAAATAATTTTATTCCAAAAAAATACGAAATCGGAATAAAATTAGGGAATTTTCAACAAGGAATAAGATAAAATTTTAACTAAAAAGTTCCATTTTCAACCAAAATAGTTGAATTTTCCACAAAAATATGAATTTTCAATAATAAAGACAATTTTAAACAAAATAGTGTAATTTTTGTATGAAATTATTGAATTTTCAGTCTGAATACGACTTTTAAACATCTTTATAAACATCTGACTTTTCAACCCAAAGGATGATTTTTTAAACAAAGAGATTAATTTTTTCACAAAAAAATACAAATTCTCAACAAAATACGTTAATCTTCCACAAAAAGGATACATTTTTAACCAAATAGTGAAATTTTTAACTGAAAAAAAATCAATCTTTCACCAAAAATAAAATAGAAAAATTTCACGTTTAAAAAATTAATTTTAAACCAAAAATTAATTGCATTCTAAACAAAAATAGTTGCATTTTGAACTAAATTAGTTGAATTTCCAGTCGAAAAGATAAAATTTCAACAAATTTTTCAAAAAATAGATAGGAACAGGTATCAGACGATCTATTATAGATTTACCCAAATTATGTTTGGAATTGAATGGAATTAAAATAAAAATACTGCTTTTTTAGGATCATTCGTTCATGAGAAATTTGACTTTTATTAAGAAACAGAAGATGCGACATTTAGTAATTTGTGAAAAAGGAAACACGAAACGGTTGCAATGAGTAGTTCAATAATTGAAACCGTTGTATGAATTTTTATGATGTATATATAAATTTATATAAATATATTTCCTCTTTAAAATATGAATGCATTTACACAGTATTTTTCTGCATTCATAATGATTATTTATTAAAAATATGGAGCGGAGCTAAATATTCAATCGTTTCAAATAAGCGCGCGTATACGGCATGCGCGGGACAAATGCCCAGACGGAGATATTATATATAGTTTATATATAATGTGAAGTATTATATATAATATTAATTTGTTTTATACATTTTCTATAATAAACAAAAGAATATTATATATAATACTTCACACTATATATAAACTATATATAATATTTCCGCCTGGGTGTGCAGTAGAAAAATATGCAATGAGCATAGGTCTAATTTAGCCCTACAAGCCCTATACCTATAGTGTTGTGGTGAATATATATAAAAAAAAATAGAATCTATTCTGTAGAGGGCCGGTGAAAAATATGGAGGAAATTTATTCAAGTAGTAACAAAACTTAGATTAGCTACTTAGAAAAATCTGTACAAGATTTAGTATACCTGTAATGGAAGTAAGAATAATGAACAAAGTGAAATTAAATTTATTGGACCAGCGTACAGTAAATTTTGTATATGCATATACTGAATTTAGTATGCACGTACATGAAATTTAGCATACGCGTATACTAAATTTAGTATACATGTATACGAAATTGAGTATACGCATATACTAAATTCAGCATACGCGTTCCGTTTCACGTGGGTTCCGTCTTCATCATCTGTAAACATGATCAGATGAAAAATGAAAAAGAACAAAGTTTTAATTTTTAAATAATCATATGATTAAGCTACATTCACGTTAATAAATTGAACATACCTTTTGAAGAGAAGACTTCGCATATCCTCGCAGAAAGAAGCCGAACCTTTTAGCATTACAAAGAACTCAAACAAATGTCACCAGCCACGTTGCCCGACTCGCATATATCAAAACGCGCTTGCGCAGCTGAATATAGTAAAAACGTATACGAATTTTAGTATACAGAAACTATGAAATTCATATACATAAAAGAAACTTAATGCACACTTAATGAATGTAGTATACATATAACTTAATAAAAGAAATTTAGTATACGCAAGTATACTAAAATTACAAAGTGTAATGAATTTAGTAAACATATAGGAAATTTAATATGCCCGTGTATACAAAAATTTCAAAAATTTCTAACAGTGTACTAATTCAAATAGCGCCGATTTGTTAACTGATAATTAGTAAAAATCTACTGATTCAATGTGTGAGAATAACCGACTAAATGAATTAGTAACTTTATCTACTCAAGCAATTGGTAATTCTACTACTAAATGAATTGGTAAATGTATTGCTAGTTACTATTTTAAACTGTAGTTTTAATAGTATATTACATCACAAGGAGTGTCGTCCTTGCGCACATTGAGTTCCACATGAGGACCTGTCGAACCCTCCGAGTGATGTACGATATTTTATTCGAAATCAGTGTTTTATGACTGTAGGGCCGTCTGAAAAGTGAGTCGTGATGTTTATTTCTTTATCTTTGGTCGTGAAAACATACGACTGACGTGGCAGTCATCTGCTTGGCTGTGATTGGTAATCTCGTATGGCGCGAAATTTGAAAATGGTTCGGTCCGAGCTTGACGAGCGTTTATGCTTGACGGCTGATTCTCATACATATAAAAATGGCCATTTTTGATTAAATTTAAAATTATGTTTCACTTTGTCAAACACATTATGGGAAAGACATAAAGATGAATCGCATTTTGCTAGATATTTCTGGTACAATTAGACAGGGTGGCCGAAAATTTAATTTTCACAATTCCCTGATTTTTCCTGGAACAATTTTTCATTTTCGCTGACTATTAGTATTCAAATACCAGCACTTTGGCCTTGTACTATTTTTAATATAGGATCTTTTATAAACGGAATAAAACAATATTTCAGATACAAACTTAAACTTTTCAAATTTATTTGTTTTGAACACAAAAAAGTACTCTTCTACCGTAAAAGATGATTTTTTTTTAAATACTTGAATTTTCAATAAAATAATTGAATTTTCAATCTAGAAAGATGAAATTTCATCCAAAAAAATTAATTTTAAAATCAAAAAGTTGAATTTTCAAAGAATGAAGATTTTTCAGTCACGAAAGAGAAAAAGTTTATCAAAATTGTTCAAGTTTTAAGCCAAAAGGCAAATGTTCTGTACCAAAATTAAATTTTCAACCAGAAAATATGAATTTTCAGCAGAAAAAAAACCAAGAAAATAGTTCATACATCCATAATGAATTAAAAATAATGAAAAATTATCATGTTTAGTTTGAAATTCAACTGTTTGTGAAAATCCATCTTTTTAGTTGAAAATTTAAGTACTTGGTTGAAAATTCATGTATTTTGATGATAATTCACCCTTTTTCGTAGAAAATTAATCTTCTTTGTTGAAAAATAATCTTTTTGTTTCAAAATGTACCTCTTTGGTTAAAAATTAATCTGTTTTGATTGAGTATTCAGCTATTTTGTTGAAAATTGGTCTTTTTGGTTGGATTCAACTGTTTTTGATTTGAAATAAAAAATTTTTTTGTGATAATATTTTGTATTACATGTTTTTTGGGAATACATTTTTTTGGCTGAAAATAAACTATTTGGTTTAAAGTTGAACTACTTTGTAAGAAATTCATTTTTTGTTGTTGTTGAAGATTCATCATTTTAGTTGAAAATTCCACTTTTTGGTTGAAAAGTAAACTATTTATTTGAAATTTTCACTATTCTGTTGGACATTCGCTTTTTTTTTTTATTTGTAAATAAGCACGAAGTACTACAAGGAGACCGCACGCCTGTGGCGGAGATGGTGAGAAACAGCCCACAACCGCAATCGTCTGTCCTCGGATTTTTATTTCTTCCCAGATGAGAGCGCCTCAAGTGGCAAATTAAGGAATTACGATTCCTATAGTAG